>JAUTDX010000945.1:0-96530 GCA_030844895.1 Ambrosia x helenae
GGTAGTGTCATGGGTGCTGAGGAAGGTGCTATGAGCTCGGCCAATGGGACCATGAGGGGCTGTGTAACAGTGGTCCACTCCGGGGTGGACATCACAGTGGTAGGGGTAGGGGGGCTCGCAGTAGCGAACGCGTCAAGCCTGCTCTGTGTAACTCAGAGCTACGGGTGAGCTACCCTCTAGGATGTGCCCTGCAGAGGCTGGCCCATCCTGTGGTACGGGCTCCGGTAGGGCGAGCAGGGCTGCGGTGCAGTAGTGGCGTACTCTATCATCGGAGCAACGGGCTCCTCCTGATCAGCTGGGGGTAAGGGTATGGCTACATGGTCCACAGACGCTACGACTCGTCGTCAGAATCGTCTGATATCCACCCGTTCCGTCCTCGGGCAACAGGCACAAGCCTCATACCTGGGGGAACGGGAATGTGAGGGTGTGGTAGTGGCTCATGATCGACGTGGGCATGTCGATCGAATGGAGGACTCCGCGGTCTCTGACTGGGTGGGGCGGGTCTCGACGGACCTGCGCAGCCTACAGGAAATCCATGACGGCTCGGATAGGGCGTGCTGGCAGTGGTGCGGTAGGTAATGGCACGAGAGGTAAATCGGCCTGTGGTGCCTCTGCCATCGGTAGGTCTGCCACGGCGGCCACGTCGTCTCCAGCGGGGGCCACTCTGGGTCCTCACTAGGGTCGGTCTCGTCGGAGCTGTCGTCGTCTGCGCCTCCAACGGCGACGTCTACCTCCATGTCGTCATCCTCCGGGTCGAGCACTACCACCTCAATCGGTGGGGGCGGCAAGATTTGAATGCTGCTATCGTAGCTCGGTGCGGCACTCTCAGCGTTCGACATTCCTGGCAAAAGAACCGTACTATTATTTATGTATTCTTTATTAGAAAGTTAAGGCGTACATTACAGTAATCTTCCTAACTTCTAATACTAAAATAAACACGTATCAATACTCATGGCTAGCTTGGTCGGAATCTCCTCATACCCAACGTTCTTCGAAAAATTACTTTATCGGTTTTGCATATATATTTTGAAAAGCTTTATTTTTTGAACCAATCCGGTTATAGTTTAGATTTTTAAAATACTAATTCGCTATAACCTTGGCTCTGATACCACTTTCTGTCACACCACGCCTACGCGGAAACACGTGCGCGACGGTTTCAAGCGGATAAAGCCAAGATTAATGCAAATCACAAGTAATTAAAGAAATGGGTCATTTATTAAGACGTCGAAAACCATGTTTGATTGTTCACACATAAACGAAAATTGTTTTTTGATACAAATAAGGAGGCTTCTCAAATATATCCCGATCCCTTGGGATAAAGAGACGAAACCCCTTCAAACACCCCGACGCCCCGTTAAGAGATTCCCCTTACCCAGCTTGCCATGTTGTCCATCATCTATCAATTACCTGAAAGATATGTTTAAAAATTCGTCAATATATAAATATTGGTGAGTTCACAGGTTTTAGTTTATCAAAACTTTATCTCTTGGGAATTTCTCTATGTTATGACAACTTATAGGAGTTGCAAGTTCCTACAATTCTACTTGAGCCCTATAACCAAACCAAGACAAATAATATAATGCCCCGCTCCAAGTCGTTACTCGGTATTCCTACGACTTGATTTCAGAATACGTGCACCCCAGGCATACGCCGATGCATAATCGACGCTATCGATTTGGGGTGGGCCTTGTCAGGCACCAATAGTACTATCCAAATATTCCTTCGGTTTCACTTTCCTGAATTAATGATTATAGTAGAGAGGTCTCAACCCCGAGTGGCGATCACAACTCAAGTATTCAACCCGTCAAACATTTCCCTAACATATCTTTCCCCCGAAAAACATAAAATAGTTTTTAAAAATGGGGCCGTGGACTCACCTGAAACTGTGTTTGGCTCAAAAGGAAGGTAGCAAATTTTGTGGTCTCGCACCTACAAACGTCCTAGGCGTATAAGTCACTACACCTATAGTGCATGTGTCCTTGGCAAGTTGTACACCCAACTCCCGACCACGTGTTTTCCCAATTCCCGTTTAATTAGACGAGTATCCTAGGTTTGTTAGCGATGGATTACCCTTTTCTTACGAGTTATGTATTATTCTCGTTAATATTCTTTGTAACTTGTATACTATTATTCTCGGACACGACTCTACCTAACGTATAATTATTTTTCCCATTTAAATAATTATACTTAGGATCTTATTGCTCGATATAATGTATTCTTAATACCCGACCCGACTCACTTTGCCGCATATTTATTTTCCCATTTATATAAATATGCTAAGGTCGTGTCGTTCGGTAGTGTATTCTTAACGCCCGACTCAACTTACCATGCCGTACATTTATTTTCCCATTTAAATAAATATACTAGGATCTTGTCGGTATTCACATGCTCGTAGATATACTTTGCCTACTTGTCTCGGTTTTCCTTCTCGCATATCTACTTTCCCATTCAAATAGATATACTAGAATTTCGTCGAGACGAGCCAGTATCCATATATCAACGTGTGAATTTCTTTGTTAAGTCCATACGTTGTTTAACGTTTTTAATTCTTTACGTTATGCTTTCTCCCACGAATATTCTCTCTAACACTTAGGAAAGTGTTATACAATTTTCACCCATGTTATATATATTTTACTTCTTAAAATATATATATTTTCACGTTTTGCCGCAATGGCATTTTTTCTCTAGTTTGTCCGTTTATACGCCATAGTTAGTTTATGTAACTAAGTCCGATATTTAAATTTTCCAAGTTTCTCCCAATACGCGTCTTATAGAAATATTATTATATTTCCAATTCCTCGACACATATTACTTGAAAGGTTCAAAGATATACTTTTGTATTTTTAATCCAACTTGTTAGCTTATATACTAAAAATGTTTCCAATACTTTTTATATTCCCATTTATATAAAAGTATTCATCTTTGTATAAGTTTCCTCAAGTTTTTACTCTTGTTCAACATTTTTATAAAATCCTTATGTTATTGCAAGTCCATATTTTTATAAACTTCCATTTTTATAAAAGTACACTTTTTATACAAAATACACAGTAGGTTACTAGTGTTTACCAAAACTATACTTGGAAAAATCATTATTTACGTTTTTGGACACCAAACTTTCCGTTAATACATCCTTGGACCAAAGTTTCTAACATACTTATGTTAGTTCCTCAACTTTCAAATTTACAATATTAGTTCCTTATCTTATACTTGTTGCATTTTCCATCCTAACTTTCAAAGTTAGCATTTTTCCTCCAACTAGTGGACTTTAAAGAACCATCTTTTTCATGTTTGGTTATTTTCACATTATTCCACTCCTAATAGTCTTAGAATCCTTCATTGATGCTATTTACATGTGTGTTTCATGTTTATCCAACATACTCAAATTTCACTCATCCAAGAGAGTAGACTTTAATTTTGTAACTTTTTCATCTATGCTTTTCTAACATATTCCATCTTATTTTATATTTTAGATAGTCATTTTATGATGATTAAAACCATCTTTTAACACATTCAAGTTTCTTTCATAAATCATGCCCAAATCATCATCCATCTTAAGTGTATGTACATATTTTTATATTTACTTGAAATACTACATTACTAATATTAAATCCATGATCTATCCATATTATTATTCTTCCATTTTACTCTTGTAAAATATATTAAAACTTTATGTTTCAAAACCACATTTTACCCATCAATGTACAACTTGCTCATAAGAACACATAATATGAACATTAATAATCAAAGCAAGATTAAAACTTACTACTGGCTCAAGGCTAGGGAAGACAAAAACCTTGGATTGAATGGGGTTTAGTGTGTTCTTCCAAAGGGTTAAGCTCCAAGCTCTTGAAACACACAATGGGGTTTTGAAGGATGATGATCTAGAGATGATTGGAAGTGTAAAATTTGTAAGGAAAATGTATATGGATGGTTGATATGTTACGGCCAAGGGGAAGGAAAAGGAAGAGGTTTTGGCTTTGATTCAAGTATTCTCACTAGCTTGTTTATAATATCCTCTTTCAAATCTTTCCAAGATCACCCAATATCTTTCTTAGATTATGGAAGTTTCAAGGGATTATGTGAGATTATAAAAATCTTTGGAAGATAATAAGAGGGTGTTTGGGCCGTGAGATTAGAGAGAGAAAGAGGTGGATTTGGTGATTTTTTGGCCAATACAATCCCATGCATATCATGATTAGCAATTATCTTAGTGGGCTAATGAGATAACACAAGATATTAATCATTTGGGAGGGCCCTAGGCCGGCCCCTTGGGGGTGTTTGGGTGGGGTCCACTTTGCTAATTAATACCCATTAATGCTATGTTTAATTCCCTCTCGTTCGGGTACCGTCCGGGTATTTTTCGGGTTTTTATCACGCGTAATCGGATATTAAAAATACCCTTAATAACCTTTAAACATAGTCCAGTTTAAGCGTTGATAAATTATTTAGGCTTTTGCCGGTGAAATTATAAGTTATGCGCGTATCGGACGCGGTACGCGCACTTTATTCGTTACCGGGAGATTTGTGTAATTAGCTTTCACGTATGGCTTTGGAGTTCCAAAACTCATTATATTTTATGAAATTACTCTTTATTTTATATCCCGGGTGTCCGGGATCCGTTTCGCTTATTTAATTTTTACCGGGTAAACGCCAGTGTCCATACGGATAGATTTACTTGCACATGATCCTATCATGTTTTGTCATTAAACATATGCATTCCTATGCATTATTTGAGAATTGCTATCTTTCTAAGGCCTCTGTTAAATAATCAACACATAATTGCATTTAATTACGTTAATCGCGTATAGTTAATTAGTACGGAATTACCTTATTTTTGCCGGTTGTTACACTCTACTGGTCGTATAGGGTTTAATTACGTCTCTACTGCTGTAGAGGTCTCTACGAGTCGTAGAGCTGACTGACACACCTATGCACACTCTTGAACATTGAATGTTCTGTGGGCCTCCATCTCTACAACTCGTAGAGGCCTCTACGAGTTGTAGTAGGGTTAGGTTTTAGGGCAACAAAGCTCTACCACTCGTAGAGGCCTCTACCAGTAGTAGAGTTTTTGTGGTTTCCAATGCTCTGACACCTATACTGCTCGTAGAGGCCTCTACGAGCAGTAGAGATGTCTAAAACCCTAAAAAACCTACAGGTGTAAATAACATCACCCTTATAAAAAGAGGCTGTTGACAACATTCGGAGGATTATTATCCCCAGAGGAGAAAATTTGGAGGGACATCGTCGCACAACAGGAACAGAAGGGGGCATGTACGCGACCAAGATGCAAGGCTAGATCCTTTGTGACTTCCTCTAGACGAATGGTTCGCATAGGTTTCACACTTTTTATGTTTATTTTCGGTATTGGATTATGTTTTGCTTGTGATGACAAACAATTAAAACATTATTGATGCATTAGTTAATTGAAACAATTGATTTGTGTTTTGAGTCTTTTCTTTATAACTTGTTCGTTTGATGACAAAACTTAGTAGCGGGTTGGGTGACATAAAGAGGGTTGACTTGACACTTACAATTGGGTAGATAATAGGGTTTGATGACAAGAACTTGTGCTACCGGTTAATAAACTAATTTCCAGAACTATGTCTATGTGGTTTCCAATCTATAAACTGAAAACTGTGTGAAACCTAGAACCTGATGTTTAGAGAGAGTTACTTCTTTATTATTATTGTTTTCTTTTCAAATCAATTTAATTCAGTTTTTGCAAGTACGACAACATTCTACTTCATAAAATATTATTTTTAATTAATTAGTTTAACTAATAAAATTGCTACTAACACTAACCACATACTCCTCGTGGTTCGACAACCCTACTCTCTATACTACAGTCCTTGTAGCTAAGGAGTTGTTTTTAAAATATGTTTTGATTAGCACTTCGACACGCGATCATTCGCTCTAAAATTAATTTTGAAAACGACGAAATTCACAGGGACTCTAATGGAAATAATTGAAGGGTTATTATTGTCAATTAAATGAAAGATGAGGGTGACGGATGCAAACACATGCTTCTCAGGATCTGTTGATCCATCGTAGAGCTTCATGCATGCAGTTTGAAACCGCTTTGGGATCTCTGCATCACATATTGGTGGTGCGAATCTTGACACCCTATGGCATGCCGAGGATACCTCAGGGATAGGTTGCACTATCCCAGGCACACTCGATACCATGTCCTTGATCTTCTGAAGCTCCCTTGCTAATTGAGGGCTTAATTCTGTATCCTGCAAAGAAGCAACATCATTAGCAGCAAAAGTACTAGAACTTAAATTGTTACCGTTATTGTTATATCCTTGGGATGACACAGGTGTATACCCTGTATCCCTGGTAGTTGCCATCCTGGGTGTTGTAGTCATTTCAGGAGCAGAGAATCCAGTGCTCATAGGGATAAATCTCCTTGATGAACACCTCCAGAGATGCCAGAATTGAAATCTAACACCCTTGGCTGTAATGGTGTCCCCATGTCTTCACTTGGTCTCTTCGAGGATGTCTTGAGGGATTGTACCTCTCTCATTAGCATTCTGTTGGTCTCGTGCTGTTGCTGCATTTGATCCTTTACCATTGAAAACATGGATAGGATCTCATCATTTGACACTAGAACAGGAGAATATCCAGATGCCCCATTGCTGGCCTAGGTGGAATTTGAGAGGTAGCACTCTTTGAGAATGTAGGTGGAGGTGGTAAGGCAGTATTTCTAGTAGAGGTTGATGAAGGCATGGATGAAGAAACAGTTTTCTGGGAAGACGACATAGTTGTCAAGTTTTGTAAAAAAGAATTAAATGAGAAAAGCTTTTAACAAAGTTTTTTGTTAAAATAGCACCACTTGCCCCACGGTGGGCGCCAAATTGTTTTGGTCAAAAATTACTTAGTAGAAATATCTTGTATTCCAAATTAGAAATTGTGAGGTAGAGTGCTAAGAATGTAAATTTATTGTTAAAACTGGTTATATTCTGAAAATGTTTGATCGGGATGCAAAAAGGAGTAAGTAAGTGATAACTATGCTCGGGATGACTTAGGTTAGCTTCGGGATGGACAGTTATATCCTCAGGATGGAACTGTATGTAATGAACGAATTAAGGAGTAAAACACAAAGAACAACACTCGATATACGAGGAAAGCCCTTGATCAATTGTAGATCGCCGGCATAAAACCTCGGGAGGAGATTAGGCCCCTGCCTTGTTTGTTAATATTAATTTGGTAAAAAAGTACAACTTTGGATGAGTATGTGGACGAGTGTACTAAGATTACAATGATTGCGTGAGTGTTTCTAAGTGTAAGTGTGCAACTATAGTATAAGCAATGTGTATGTAAGTGTCCTATACTCGTCCAATACTCCATTTATATAGTACATGAGAATAACTAAAGAATCCCGTGAGATCCGCTAAGTAGTTAAAGTTCTTCAATGTTGTGTAACAGTTGCTCCAGGTGAACGTTGGAGGTCTTCAACAGAAACTAGTCATTGGTTAACAGTTTCTCCTTAGCTAGTCAATGATCCAGCTGTTTCCTTGTTTATCGCCGATATTAAATGTGTATCGGTTACAAGTTTGACTCCATCTTCAATCAGACCATGAGTTACATTCCTATCTTTGACTTCTTCAATTGAGGATTATAATATAGACGTTGCTGAGCTTTAAAATCCATATTATAACTTAGTCGTACCTGCAATCATATAAGAAAGCTAATTTGTTAGTTCATTCTCAGGATGTGCACATGCTGAATTACAGTTACATCCTGAAGTCAGCAGAGTCCTTCAGCATCCTTAGGATGGTACATTAAGGATGTAAGGTAAAATCATCCTGAGGATTTTCACCCACAACACTTGTGTCTTCAGATCTTTGGCTCAGCAGACGTTTCTCTATCAGACCTTTGGTAATCAGCAGTTTCTTCAACAGACTTTGTAATCAGCAGTTGTTAGGGAACAACAGTTAGTGTCAACAGTCTTTGGGAGGATCTTGTATGCAAAATACTGTTTTATTGGTAATCAGATGTTTAGTATGTTTTGGCTTTTCACTTCATCTGTTCTTCTCCAGGCCGGTAGACCCAACATATCTCCTATCTCCAAACGTTACCCTCAATCAATATTAATCATCTAGGTTCTCAGTATTATTATTCATCTTCATACAAGCTTAACTAACATAATACCCCCTTCACATAAGCTTAGATGAACATCATAGTAGATAAGTTATTGGGGTTACCTTGTGAGTCAATATTAGAGTAATGAAGGTGACGGCACCATCGTGTACTACCCCGACAACCACCCGACCAACTATCACCATAACCACTTCCTTTCATATAAATCATCATTCATCTTCGGGACCCAAGACCAAACCACCACCGGTACCGTCACTATGCTCCGGTAACCCGCCACCATCAAGATTCAACACTACTACTTTGAGTATCACAGGAGAAGGGGATTTTTGTTGGTTAATACCTGTGGTTGATGATTAGGTGACAAGACGCCACCGCCGCCACCTGGAACCACCATCCAACTCCCCCTCTGTTTCATTCCTCCGGCTCCTCTTCTCTTTCTCTTTCTTAGTCTCTCTTTCTCTCTCTTCTGCACCTCTCTCCTGCACCTCTCTCTCATCGATTCTCTCTTCTCTCTCTCTCCCTGCGGTGCAATTAGTATGGAGGGGTGGGGGTCGCGTTGGTTCAGATTGATCCCGTCGGAGCTCCGTCATCAACGATGTTCGGAGGTCATCCAGTGCCTCCCTCTCTCTGCTCTTCTTTTCTCCCTTTCTCTAATAATATGTGTGGTGTGTATGTGATAATTAGGGGAAAGGCAAGGGTGAGGGTGTGGGAAGGGTTTTTATAGTAACAAGGGGTATGTGTGTGTTTGACACATGGGGGCACATGGCACCTTTAAAGGGTGCCATGTGTCCCGGGTGGTGAGTAAGCAAAAAGGGTCATGGGTTGGGTTCGCATCGCGTATTAGCTCGGTCTCGTATTTTATAATAATAGTCTGTGTATATATATATATTGGTTCAGTTTTTAATTCCGCACATTAACGTGTTGTTTAATTACTCGTTTTATGCGATAATGCAAAAAAAAAAAAAAAATTCGGGGTCCACTTTGGGTTGTTACATTTTATGTTTAATTAGGCATAATAAATCATTTAATTATATATAATTTATAGAATCTATTTTTATAAATATTTTTCTTATAAAACAGAAATATTCCTGAGATGGAAAACCATATGTGTTAATGTTGGATTCATTTGAGTAATTTTATATTTATTTGCGTAATAAACTTTAATTATTATTATATATTTTAGTTAAAAGAATTAACTAAAATCTTTGAAGAAATTACTTGAAACATTTTTATTCAAAATATTCAAGTAGTAATAATTATTTTCTTATTCATACATTGAACTTAAATCATGTTATACTTTTTTAATACAAAATTATTATTTTTTAGTTATCGTAAAACTTCATCCCCCCCCCCCCAACATAAGCATAGCAAACACTAATGCCATAGATTCTAGATGCCTTAGACTTTTTAAGTCATTTTCTCTCATTAGTATCCTTATATGTATAGGTTGAATTCTTCGGAATTCCCAAGTTTTACCTTGTGATGAATTTTGTTTGAGTTTAGCGCGCTTAGCAAACCTGTGAGTATACTTATCCCCTGTTTCTTTTCTTACACTTTTGTGGTGAAACATGTACACCTATGAAACTTACACTTGCACAGAGTCATAAACGTTTTTACATACAATTGATATGCGTGTTATGCTTTGAATTCTTGTGCTTTATGCTTAAACATAAACGTAGTATACTTGTAATCATTACATATTCTTAACGTAAACATATTCATACCGTAAAACATATTCATATAACTTTAAGAGCCTAGTGGAAAGTACCTATGCATGTGGGAAGGGAAGTACCTATGCGTGTGGGAAGTCCTAGGTCCCTCTAAGTGGAAAGTACCTATGCATGTGGGAAGGAAAGCACCTATGCGTGTGGGATGTCCTATGACATTGTTAGTTCTTAGTCTTGGTCATCATAGAGGTTAGATTTTGATTTGCATTGTATGCTTACATTTTTACCATATTTCTTTGAATGAATCTTGACACTTGAATTGTAAAAAAAAATTATACCAATATTATACATACACAAACTAAGTGTACTCACCAACATTTTTGTTGACGTCTTATTTTTGTACATGTTTCAGGGAACGCTTGATGGTTGTCACTTAGTCTTGGACTTAGACTTGATGTATTGTGTTGACTTTGATGTTGACTCTAAATCATTAATTTAATAATATTTACACTTTAGTACAATGAGCTTTTGAACAATCATCACTACGTAAAACCTCAATGTTTCCACCATCGGTTGGGGTGTTACAGCACCACCTCCAGGACCATCGCCTAGGTCTTAATCTTCTTCGATCCTCGTGTATACTTTTGAAAACCAAACTCTGTGGCTGTTGTAGGCGCACTACCAGCACCACTTGCACCCTGACCACTTCCATTACCACCCTGCTCAGCACCATCATGATCATCTCCACCATCGTCATCTTCCTATTCTTCGTCATTAGTTTCGGATACAGATTCATCACCCTCCTCCTTATTACCTCGGATTTAGGGAAGATCTTCTGTCAACTTACTCAACTGTTCTTGCAGCTCTTTGTTCTTTTGACTCATATTTGTTATTCTTGTTCATACTAAGTGTTCGTCAATCTTAGTTAGTGATTTCAGACTTCAAAGAGTCGATTTCATCCTTGGCAGCTTTGAGCATTAGCATCACAACTTTCTCACGTTCTACCATAGTCTCGATCATCTTTCTGTTAGCTAAGTTCTCAGCAGCTTGAACTTGGACTAAACTTAACACATTGTTGATCAGAGCTTGGAGAGATGCAAACTGATATTTAGATGGAGAAGGACTAGCCGAAAAATCCAGCAGTCTGTTGACCTTGAGGAACGCTGAAAAGTTCCATAGGATTGCGGAAGGTTTCATCAACAGACTATGAAGACTGGGACCGCTGAAAAGCATGAGAATTCGATTTAGGATCGTAATCACGAACCGTGATCTTACGAATACCAACGTAGGGTACGGAATCCCCTCCGGTTGTGCAAAATGATTCAGAAATAAACAGTAATGATCGTGATGAAAACAGATAACGAATCACAAAGCAAATTCCATAACTTTACTTGTGTATTAGATCAAATCAAAGATATTACAGATTAGAAACCTAGACCTAATACAGAGAAACACACAAAACTGGGAAAAGCTCAAATGATAACTCACTCCCTAAACAAACTAACTTTTCCCTTTATATAAGCATCCACATTCGACCCTTTGCTAAGGTCGAATGGGTTCATTCGACCCCTCGTGGGTTCGAATGAAACCTTCTCATTTACATTCAACCTCTCGTTTTTCTATGTGTTCCTCGACATTCAGTACCGGATCACTAGCTGGGGACATACATGAATAATGCACATACAAAGCAGATGTGGTGGCTGATTAGAATGAGGTGGCTACAGATGTAGCTACAAAGGCCTCGGTTCTAGGCATTGGAACATGCAATGTGGGCATCGACAAAGTGGATGACACAGGTGTTTTGTGATGGAAGTTGCTGTTGCTGCTATTGTAGTAGAGGAACCAACTATCAAGTTTAATCTTTGTCTTTTAATACGTTCAGCCATTTTCTTAAGCTGCTTCGATAACTTGATTCCCTATGGCATCCAAGGCCTTTTCTCTCTTCCTGCTTTAGCCTTGCAAGCTGCTGGTACTTCTTCTAATTCAGGATTGAAATCAAGTTCAGTTGCATCATCTCCTGCCGCAACACTTGATGATTGACGCTATTTCAACCTAGCCATTTCAGCTTTTCTTTGTTTATCTTCTCTCTTCTTTGCCTGAGAACTCTTCCACTGTGCTCGAGTCAATTCATCACCGTGAAAATCTGGCTCCGGTTCAGATACTTGAGCACCCTCCTGTTGAGGTTCTTCACTAGATATCCCATTACATAAATCACGGACAGTAGAGCTAGAAACAAGAGAAATCCGAATGGTGGTGTTGAATTCAGTGATAGGACCGATTCTTGTCAAAAAAAGAAAAGATTCACTTGGTTTTATACCCAAATCAAAGTCAGAAACAAAGATTCGAGCTTTCGAAGATTATCTGCACGAAACAAACAAGTAAACAACACGAGAAACAATCAAAGACACGCAGTTTTGATTAGGCTTATGCAAAGCAAGATTACGAGAGACTTTCTAGCAAATGGACACACCTTAGGCTACACACACAAATGAGAGTTCTTATGAGCCATGGGGAAGACCAAGGATATTTATACTAGTCTCTTGCATGGGGGGGACTGAGGCTTAGCCTCCCATGCTGATTAATTACAACTTTGCCACTAGGTATACAAAACTAAATAAACAAGATCGAAACATGCAAAACACAATTACAATAACTAGCTTGGGACATAGTGCACTAACAGTTAGAGGTGTAGGATAGTGTTAGAAAGGTATTGGAATAATAAACACACACAAATCTCACACAAAATGGGCACCACTTCATTAAGGTATAAGCAAAAGTTACAAGTTTGATACCAATGGGCCACATATATAGTGGACACTCCTACGCCTGGGGCTTCCAAGCGTAGGAGTCTTTAATACGCCTTTAATACCAGGCATAGGACCCTCCTACGCCTGGTCAATTACATATGTGACAAAATTACCCCTAGAAACCTGAAATGCTACCCGAGCAAGCCCGAAACATACATATGTGATCCTAATACAATATCTAAGCTATGGACATAGCTGAAGGGTGTACTAACAATGGAGTCATTAGTAGCATATGCAGAAAATCCAAAGAGGATGGGATGAATACACGCTTGTTGATAAGCAAATGGATATGAGGGAGATTTGGGCAGGATGTTAAAAGACACTTATTTCTTGTATACTCATAGATTGGTACTTATAACAACAATGAATTGATCACTTGTACATTAGCATTTATTTGTTGTACATTTCAATCCACGTGTTGATATTGAACAAAACAAACATCGAAACGTTGATAAAAATGAGCAGGTCGTCATGGTATTTTCGAATGTTTTTAAAACATAGCAGTTTAATAGATATGAATGGATTAAATGAAAGAATTATAACGTTGTACGGGAGGAGAGAAAAGTATAACTACTAACTAAAAATGAGGGGTCACCAAGTTTAAGGCGCCTCTCCCATGAGGCTTCAAAGATGATCCAATAGCTAGGCGACACGTGTACATTTATTGATTTAATAATAATAATGGTCACATTCTTCTACGTTTATCTTATCTGGGAAACCTAACCTACTAGTGGGCCCCTGCCTCTTCCCCAATAACAACAAAGCAAACCAAACAATCCTTTTCAAACAGTCATGAATTCAGCTGTAGCAATTGTGGTGGATTACCCAATAATAACAACAACGCAAACCAAGCAATTGTCGTGGTGATCGTCTCAACAAAACAACGAACCGTCAGTCATCGAACCCTTCAAAATAACGAATCGTCACCGCTCCCATCATCACCCACCTTAAACACCTCGGAGACGGAGACGTTTGGAGATGTGTTTTATTTTCAAAAAAAAAAGACGAGAAAATGAGAAATGTGAGACATCTTTGTCCGATCCGACGAAGGTTCTCATATCCTATGCTTCACTTGAACTGTAACGAAGACAAGAGACGTTTGGAGATTTGTTTTATTTTCAAAAAAAAAAACGAAAAAGGGAAGATGTAACATCTCCGCCTCACGAAAACCTCATTGGAGACTTCACCGGAGACGTCACCTGACTCGTCCTAACCGTAAACATCTCCAGAGTCACCTTGCGAACTTGGTGACCCGTCTCTTAGAGATGAGAGGCGGACATTTTGGTAACTCACTGGTCAAAGGGCCATTCTCGTGATTGCCCCTTATTTAATTAGAATCATATGTATGAAGTTATTCACCAAATCCTCTATTTATCTCCTCTTTCAATTTCCCAAGCACATACAATTACATGTAAGATGTGGGTTATGCACGGTGGCCACCACCCCACCTACCCCGAGGCATCGCAATTGTGGTCGCTAACAGTTCGGTGGAAGAACCAGTCGCAAAATTGTCGGACACAATTTCAGTTGCTAAAGGTTCAGTCACCAAATCTCTAGTCGCAACTCTATTTTGGTCGAAAAATGGCCGCATGACGACCGCCGAGACCAGTCGCAAAAAGGCATTTGCAACCGTTGGGTCGTTTTAGTAGTCGCAAATGTTTTTTTCAGCAGTGTAGCCGCATAAATGTTCATATTGTTAACATCATATAATTCTGTCCACATACACACACAATGAAAATCAAGCTTATACATACTAGAAATGGGTACAGCCGTCTCACAACAAAAGTTTCATTTTTTTTTTCTTAAAGATTTGTTTTTATGTTCAAGTATAGATACGTGCGTTGACTCACATGCTAAACCTATCAAATGTAGCAAATACTGAACTTGTATCCACGTAAGCCCAAGTGCACCGCCAGTTATGAACCGCCACCAATATTTTATCTAGCTTTCCAATGTTTGCCTATTAAAGTGAGCTATTTTAGTCGACTCTTTCCATGGGATCTAATGGAATTTTATTGTGACACTCTCACTTTAATTGACTATGCAGTTACTCAAATAATAATCATGGAAATCTTCAACTTTTAAACTCATTCCATGATTAATCTTTTTTGTTTTCTATGTGGGACAATATTCAACAACTGCTTTCAATTATTTGCAAGACTCAATCCAAAATACATATTGTGTATGTTATTTATTATGAGAAACATATATCAAGACAAATATCAATCACATAAATGATTATATTGATAACATCATAGAATTCCACCACAAACTTACAATCAGAAAATTAAGGCTTATGCATACTAGAAACGGGTACAGATACAATGAGCATTCCAACGTATATACTCATACCATTATTTTGATAGGACATTAATCATAAGGAATAGTCATATAATATTACATATAGAGGCTCGCATCGGGCAACCTTTGATGCGGGATAACAATGAGCGGGGTTTCTTTCTTCACTGCAAAGCACCATATTTCTTTAAGGTCATGTTTTTCGTCCTTGGGAAAGCTCCAATCAAATGCGTGCATGAGTGAACCCACTGTAAGCATTAACATTTTCTCGGCCAGTGGAACACCTGGACACAATCTTCTTCCAGATCCAAATGGCATAAACAACACATTAGTTCCCTTGAAATCAAATTTGTTGTTTGCCAAGAACCTATCGGGGTTGAATTCCAAAGGATTATCCCAGTACCGAGCATCCCGTTGGATTGACCAAACATTCACAAGGGTCGTACAACCTTTTGGAACGGTATATCCACCTACCGTGCATGTCTTGCTTGGTGATCTTGGGAGTAGGAAAGGGACTGTAGGAAACAAACGCAGTGTTTCTTTTATCGTTGCATCAAGGTATTGTAGTTTTGGAAGATGGTATTCTTCTAACATGTTATTTAGTCCTACAATTTCTGCTAATTCATCTTGAACCTTTTTCATTATGTTTGGATTTTCTATAATACTTGCCATCGCCCATTCTATTGTTGATGCCGTTGTTTCTGTTCCAGCAATCATAATGTCCTGATACAACGATGTTTTAGACATATTTATAAGAAGCGAGGCGGAAGTAAAAGTATTAAGAGTAAATTATCTTACCAGGAGAAGTAACTGTATTTGGTGCAAGTTGAGTGTTGTTCCATCTTTTTCGTCCTTGTGATTTAACAAGATTTGTAGAAAATCATTCTCTCTTTCATCCTGTGAAATTTTCAAGTTGGATTTGATTCGATCTTCAACGATTGTAGCAAAAAGTTTATGCAACTCCTCACGTTGCTTCTCCATGTCGCGTGCGACTCCTTGTATATCAAAACGAGCAAGCACAGGGAAGAAATCTGATAAATTCGCCCGTCCAATTATTTTTGTGATGTTTGCAGCCGCCATATCTATCTCAGTTGAAAGATTGTTGTCTTTCACCCCTTTACTTTCCCAAATTGTTCTTGATAGGACACTTGTCTCCGTGGCGAAAGCAATCGTACGCATGCTAACTTTGGTTCCAATTTTACCAAAAACATTCTTGACGGTTTTTGTAACTTCCTCCTGTCTAACAGACATGGTTGCTAAAAGACTCTTGGTGCTTAGCATCTCGTGAACACTTATCTTACGAAGCTTACGCCAATTAGCATTGTTGTCAGAAAATGCTATATCTTGGCCACCTTTTGTTAGTACCGAGGCTGCCACGGATTTGTCACGGTTAGAAAAGATCTCGTCTTGGTCACGAACCACCTCCTTTGCCAACTCTAGAGTGTTTACTACAATGTGAAGCTTGCTTCCCAACTTGAACTTGAAGATAGGGCCGTAGGTCTGAGCCATATTGGCGAGTTGTGTGTGGAAGTCAGGACTAACAAATGGAAGGTACCCAACGATTGGCAACGAAATGGGACCTGGTGGCAACGGTGGTGCACCATTTGAAACTTTCAACTTGTACCATAGAATACTACCCAAGATCACTAGTAATGAAGTGACAACTAACGCCTCGTTTCTCACTTCCCACAACCCTGACACATGATTAATGTATTCGTGTGCCATTTTGCATATGATGGAATGTGAAAGTTGAATACAATACAGCAAGTGTTGGGTGCATTTTATAGCCCACGCCTGGGTGATGCTTATGCATATTGTCAACACAAAGAAAATCAACTGATGTACATTGTTGAAATGTGGAATAAGTGTTCATAAAATATTGATGTGGATAAAGTAAATGAATGCATATGGTAAATTCATCGTTTCATACCCGAGTTTATTTAACAATTTGCCCTTTATCCTAGAGAGGAGGATTTAAATTCTAAAGCATACAATGAATAGGTAGTTGATAGGAGTAGATACGAAATTATGAATTAAGAATCGTTCTAAAATAAACCGAAATTTTATTTTGGGAAAAAACAAATAGCTTTTATGATTTGGAGTAAAAATAATAAATTACCCAACTTTTTCTAAATTAATGTTACAAAACCGAATGTTGTTATTTCTTTATACCATTTGGCCTCTCATGCTATCAAAATTGACTGCTTTCACATTGTGTTGCCCATCTAGGAATTCATGTATTAGTCGTATTTTGTTGCCCTGATTGAGACTATCCCACAAGTCACCATCCTAGACGTACTACTCTCACCACAACATGCTTAAGTGCAGAGTTTTAATTTGTTACACCACCAAGCCATCCAAAACGAGTTGTTGATATTTTTGAGACAAACCATTGTTATGATTCAAAACTCTCTGTTGTCCACGGCCGATGTGAGATTTGTCTACATAATTAGATTATTATTGTTGTCGTCCTCATTATTATTGTTGTTATTTGGTTATTATAATTTCTATCCTATTTTTATCATTACTCTAATTGTAATGTCTGACTATTTGATTTCTTAATTCAACCGATAATCTGTTGGTGGAAATTTTCTGGAGCGTCGCCATTTTAGTTTCTCATAACAATGCACTAACTATGGTTTTCGAAATTAATCCATTATCAAAATTTTCTCACTTCATATTAGTTTTACCTATTTCGGAAAACTTCCAGGATATAATCTAGTTATTAAATGTTTGTATAGGTCTCTAATCTAGTTTACATATATTAAAATGATTTAAAAATAAGAAAAAGATTAAGTTTAAGAAATTACAAGAGTCCAATTTAAGATGTAATATAAATATAGTTTCCATTTTCAAAGTGAAAAGTGTCAAGTTGTTTGAAGGAGCACACATTAAAAATAAAATACCATTGTTGAATTGTCGTCACGAAGAAAATAAATAGATGTACATCGTGGAAATGTCGAATAAGTTAACAAATTATGATGTGTATTAGTTGAAGAAATGTAGCCCTTAATAATTAAATTAAAATTATAAAAGTCGGTGTACTTATATTTTTGTGATTATTTTAACTAGTGTTATAGGCTTGTAGCTTTCTGCATTTCGCTAAGGGGGCGTCTTTTTTGTTGAAGGCTTGTGATACGCTGTCTGAAGTCCATACTATTGAAACGGAAATGCTAACGATACCGGATAACTACCTTATTGTTAATATACGTAATTTTTAATGGATTTTATACTTTCACGTTGAGAAAACTACAAAAACGAATACAGTATTGATACTGGTATTAAGATAATTCGCGCGTTGCGCGAGTACAACAATGTCCATTACATGAGCATTCTGCCACTTGCAGTAAACTTGAATCAGTATACCAGACTTCTTCGTGTTGCAGCATTTACCAATCCACCATTCCTTTTCCACCATGCTTTGTGTTTTCAAAAATCTCTTTTCTAACTAACATCTTTGATAATCCTGTCAATTCCATCCATCTCCTGATTATTGGCGGCCGGCCTGTGCAATGCCATTAGTTATGCTTTCATTGTCACATTTTAGATAGAAATTTTCACCATTATATTCCTCTTGAGTTCAATAAAAATAACGTGCATTCTCGACTCAAAACTAAGAAACTATTAACAGAGAAACATTAATGATTGTGTACAATGCAAATTTACACACATACCTATGAGGAATGTACTTCAATCAAGATTCAAGACTAATTGAACTTATGACAAATTGAAGTATTCAAAGATTACAATATACTATCAATGAGATCAATAAAAATCGTCGAAATATACTACAAAATTGTAAAAAGGTATAAATTACAACACCCTTGTCCACCAATAGCCAAGTACAAATCAAGCAACCTAATTATTCTCTGTTGAAAGTTCTTTTTTACGTTCCCCCGCTGTAAAATAGCCGCACTTCACGGCGAGGCAGAGCCTCTTTTAATATAAATGAAAAGAAAATGGACACACACTTAACCTATCACCCACGGAATTTAGGAGAAGAAATATGGGAATTGCCATGACTTGAAATTCACTGAGATGCGTAAGAAGGCTTTGTCCTATAGATGACAAAAACATGATAAAGAATCCTAAAATACCATAGATGGACCAGAAATGATTTGTTCCTTACTAAAACAAAACCTCCTTTACTTATCAATTTTCCCTTATTTGAATCAGATATTATATCCAACATACAAATTGATGCACATTCAACATAAACTATATTAATTATCCGGTAGAGATTAGTACTATACCCAAAATCACCATCTAGTAACGACGACAATTGTCACCGCTAAAGGCTCTGTTCGTTGTAGTGTATATCTATGCACGTGGTCTTAAAGAATGAGTTAAAAGAAGGATGTAAGAAGAATTGGCACTCCATTATATATGTCGCCTTTTGTGTTATACATGTGCCTGCAAATTATTACTTATCAATTATCATATATCTAGGAAATAATCTCCTCGATTGTTATTTACTAATTCCAAACAATATATAGAGTTACAATCGTGGTCTCCTATTTTAGGAGAGAATTATAATAATGAAATACAATCAATACATAAAAAGTTTAGCATATTATGAGATATCCATTAATATAAAAAACTCTTTTAGACATATATATCACCTAAAAAGGTCTACATGCTTATTAGAAATGGTACACATTCTGATAGGACATTAACCGTATGGAAGCTATATAAGATTACATGTAGAGGCTCGCATCTGGTAACCTTTGAGATGGGATAGCAATGAGGGGTTTTTTTTTCTTCAATACAATGCCACATATTTCGTTAAGGTCGTGCTCTTCCCCCTTGGGCAAGCTCCAATCAAATGAGTGCAAGAGTGAAGCCAGAATAAACATTACCATTTTCTCAGCCAATGGAATACCTGCACACAATCTTCTCCCTGATCCAAATGGAAAATACGCCAAATTGTTTCCCTTATAATCCCATTTGTCTGTGAAGAACCTCTCGGGATTGAACTCCAAGGGATTGTCCCAATACCGAGCATCTCGATGAATTGACCAAACATTCAAAAAGATAGTACAACCCTGTGGAATTGTATATCCACCTACCGTGCATGCTTTGCTTGGTGATCGTGGGAGTAGGAAAGGGACCACGGGGTATAAACGTAATGTTTCCTTAACAGTTGCATCTAGGTATTTTAGTTTTGGGAGATGGGATTCTTCGACCTTATTGTTTAGTCCTACGACTTCTACTAGTTCTTCTTGAATCTTTTTCATTATATTATGATCATGCATAATACTTGCCATAGCCCATTCTACTGTTGTAGTGGTTGTATCTGTTCCAGCAATCATTACGTCCTGATAAAATAAAGTAATTAGTCCCGATTTCATTTTGTTAGATCAATTTATAAAGGGGTGGCGGCGCAGCTTGTTGCCCGCCTACCTACCATCCTTATGTAATTTATTCTTTATGATATGTATAAAATTATGTTTAAAAAAAATTATAAGAAACGATACACAAAATATAAAGAATTAATCTTACTGTGAGAAGTGCCTTTATTTGGGTAATGCTAAGTGTTGCATCTTTGTCCCTATGTTCTAGTAACATTTGTATAAAATCTTTTTGTCCTTCTTCATGCCCAACTTCATTCTGTGATCTTTCAAAGTTGGATGCGATTCGATCTTCAATGATGCTCGAGAAAAGTTGATCCAACTTTTTATTTTGCATCTTCATGTCCCGCACCAAGCCTTGTAGATCAAACCGCGCAAGACTGGGGAAGAGATCAGACAGATTAGCCCGACCAAGAATCTTAACAATGTTTATAGCTGCCAAATGTATCTCAGCTCCAATATTGCTATTTACCACCCCTTTATTTGATGAATTTTCACAAATTGTTCTTGTTAAGACATTTGCCTCTGTAGAGAATGCAACATCACCTATGTTGACTGTGGTACCAACTCTACCAAACAAATTCTTTACAGTTTTTCTAACTTCATCGCTTCGAAAAGTAGCTGATGCTTTAAGATTCTTGTTGCTTTGGACCTCATGGACAAATATCTTACGCAGCTTACGCCAGTTGGGGTTGTTCATTGAAAATGCTATATCTTGGCCTCCGTATGTTATTGGTAAAACCGCGGCTGGTTGGTTACGGTTAGAAAAGGCCTCGTCATGGTCACGAACCACCTCCTTTGCTAACTCTGGAGTGTTTATGACAACGTGAAGTTTGCTTCCCAACATGAGCTTGAAGATGGGGCCATAGGTGTGAGCCATGTTGGTGAACTGCCTGTGCAAGTCGCGGGTAAGAAACGGAAGGTACCCGACGACTGGGAAAGAACGGGGGCCGGGTGGCAACGGTGGTGCACCATTTGAAAGTCTGGACTTGAACCATAAGATGCCCAAGATCAGTACTGAAATGGTTGCAACTAACACGAATAGCTCGTTATCCCACCACCCTAACACATGACTGAATTGTTGTGCCATTTTGCAAGTGGTGGAACTTGAATACACTGCTACAAGTCCAATATGGGTGCATTTATAGCCAAAAGGAAAATTATGCATGTATGCCAATAATTCCTTATATTGATAAATGTTCACAAGGAAATTGAGAGGCTTAATATGGGTGCATTTAGGTTATGTGTAGTGGAGGGGGGTTATAGGGCGTTATGGGGATTAAAATATTATAAAGTAATAGAAGGGGGGTTATGAGGTGTTATGGAAAAAGAGGGTGTAGTGGGAAGGGGCGTTATGGGGCTTTATAAATGATTGGGTAATCATTGTTTTTTTATTGTTTTATTATTATTATTATTATTATTATTATTATTATTATTATTATTATTATTATTATTATTATTATTATTATTATTATTATTGGGACACAAAACCCACACACTCCTTCCAATTCCAACAACAACATCCTCTACTGAACATCTTCTTCTTTTCACCTACCCCTTCCATCCATCTATCCACAAGACACAAACCACCATTCTGTTCTATAGATATACACAGACACACACATGCACATATATATATATATAGAGAGAGAGATAGATAGAGAGACCCTTCTTCTCCGGCGACACCATCTTCTCCGGCGACACCCTTCTCCGACGACACCTTCTTCTTCTTCTCCGGCGACACACACACAGAGATCAATAATAATAATTATAATAATAATAATAATCAGAGGGGCAACGCCATTATAAACATAGCGCTTAAAGGGGCAACGCCCCCATAGCGCCCGGGGGCGGTGTTCCCCGGCGCTATGGGGCGTTTTAGCCGGTGAAAGCGCCCCACTACGCATTAACTTATAGCCAAAAGGAAAATTATGTTGTGTGTCATAATATAAATACAGTAAGGTGAACATTAGGTTTTTCATTCATAAATTAGACATTTCAATAATTTTTAACTTATATATGTTATAAATGTTGTCACGTGTCAGTTATATAAAACTCATAGTATCCGCCTAACGGTGCAGAATGTAGCCTTCTGCCATCTTGGCCTCACGTATGCGTCACATTAAAAGGTACTATAATAACCCTACTCGCCCCCCGCCTAATGAGGCCCACCAGACTCCTCATTCACGCTCGTTATTCTGCTCACATTTGATAAATGACGCTCAGGAAATAGGGGAGGGGCGCCATTGTTGGTGAAAAGTTTAAGATGGAGAGGATAACATCCCTTACACCGTGTAGCCTAAGCTATTTTACAGAATTATCTATGTGATCCAATTTATTTCGTTGGAACATATCATCTATTTAACACAGGTGGCATGTTAATAAGTTGGTTGTTAAAAATTCACAATGTTAATCAAAATTAAGTTAAGTGATTAATTATTTAAAAGAATTGGTGACTTAGATATAACAATGATTAAACTTAAATACTAAAATTCTTTATTTACATAAAAATTATGTGTCGCGTGTCAACATTAAATATTTTCTTCTAATTTTAACTAGGGAGGTTAAACCCACGCGTTGTAACAGGGACGTGACAAAAGTTTTATCGGTACCGGCTCCTTACAGTGACGTGGACATGAATTCGATAGGTATCTGCTCGTTACAAACAAAATTTAAATCAAAACTTACGAACAACAGAAAAAAATAACATTAATAATAAAAAAAATCACACACTATCTAATACATACATATAATAGAGAAGGGTATTCAGAAGTGAGAGATTATGATAATTAAATGCCACGTACGAACCTCCATTTCCACTTTGTAGCTGCTGAAGAAAAAAAAAGTGACATAGAAGAGAATCGAACCTAGGCCACACTTGAGGAAGGAAACAGGGCTTATCCATATGGTACCAATTGAAGTAAACAAAATGATTGATAACCAGAATTGTAGTATGTTTACACTATTAAAGTGTCTTAATTATAACTTTCTATTTCTTTGTCTTCTTAAATAATAATATTAACTCATAATTTTCTTACATATCTTATTTATTTAATATTTATTAATCCAACCTTGTGTAATATATAATGATGAATTAATTTTAACTAAAGTAAAATATTATAGTAAATAACTAGTACATCAAAGTGCGTTTTTTAATAGAGTAAATAGCTTGACAAGTATATATGTAAACCGATTACATTATATTTATTAAATTTATGTAATGCACAGTTAGTGGTGCAAACAAGTCGGGCCGGGCCTGAGCTCAACCAGGCTCAAGCTCGATCTCGACCTCGGCTCGTTGACAATTTCTCAAGCTCGAGCTTGGTTTGGGCTCGGCTCGTTTATTATCATTTAGTAAGTAATAGTTCGTTTAGACTCATGAGCTCGATAGGTGAAGCTCGAGCTTTGCGCTCCTTTACTAAATAGCTTTAAATAAGTGGTAAATATTATTAAATACTAAAAAAAACCAATATTACACTAGGCTCAATAAGGCTCGACGAGCCTAACGAGCTTCACATGCCAGGCTCGGCTTGAGCTCGATAAGGCTCGGCTCATTTCAAGCTCGATAAAGCTCGGTTTATTTCGAGCTTTTTACCGAGCCGAGCTCGAGTAGCTAGCGAGCGGCTCGGCTCGTTTGCACCCCTATGCACAGTTTATTAAACTAGTGCAATACATATGTTTTTATTGATATTCTTGTTAATATAAAAATAAAGCACGGGGTCGAACTCTTATTTGGTGTATTATATTTATTCAATCCGTTTAATTTATGGGGTCCTGACATATATAGTATGTTGTACATATTATTATCTGTTAAAATTGATTATATACTATTTTATTTTTATTTTTTTGTGAGGAAAGGCCTGCCCTCAAGAATTTTAAAATTTGTTTGGGCCATCGGTGAGATTTTTTTATCTATGTATTTATAATAAAAATAAAAACTTTTAAAAGTTGTAGACCTTTCATATAGGTTTTTATAAAAATAATTAGAGTTAATAGCCAGTTTCGTCCCTGAGGTTTGGTCCAGTTTGCCACATCAGTACAAAAGTTTTTTTCTTTTTTTTTGCAATTCCTTACCTGAGGTTTGGATTTTTTTGCCAAATTCGTCCTTTTCACTAACCCAGTTAAAAAATCTCGTTAATGTCAGGGGTATTTTTGTCTTTTTACCTATAATTTAAATTTTAATAAAAAATCTTACCACACCCCAACCCAACCCACCCTACCCCCTGTATAACTCTCTCCCTCTCACTCTTACTCTCTCTCTATCTCCCTCTCACTCTTACTCTCTCTCTATCTATAAGTCAGATTATTATTAATAATAATAATAATAATAATAATAATAATAATAATAATCCTTCAAAACCTAAGTTCCTGATGTTGAGGAAACCAATGGAGAAGACGAACGATCTGTTTGGAATATGATGCATCGATTCAAACAATGAAGAATCCATACTCTGAACTTGTTCCACAATCTTGGTAACAAGGTAATCATGTCTTGCTTGCTTCTAATGGGTTTGTTTGACTGTTTTTTTAGTGGTGGTTGTGGTTTTTGTTCAGGGCCGATGGTGGTAATGGTGGTTTTCAGTGGCTGGGTAGGTGACAAGGATAGAGGCGGTGGTTGGGTAGGTGACAAGGATAGGGGTGGTGGTTGGGTTTAGGGATGAGGTGGTGCAGCGATGGTGGATTTAGGGTGGAGCGAGTGTGGCGGCGGTGGGTTTAAGGTGGGGCGGTGGTGGGTTTAAGGTGGGGCGGTGGTTGATACAGTGGTGATATGGTGGTGTTGGGTTGATTGTGACATGGTGGTGGTTGTGTTTAAAAGGGGAAGAAGATGAGTGATGATTTTACCATATTGTCCTTCATTAAAGTGGGTAAAAGACAACACTACCCCTGACACTAACGACATTTTTTAACTGGGTTAGTGAAAAGGACGAATTTGGCACAAAAAAAAAATCCAAACCACAGGTAAGGAATTGCAAAAAAAACTTTTGTACTGGAGTGGCAAACTGGACTAAACCTCAGGGACAAAAATGGCTATTAACTCAAATCTATAACTTATAATAAAAGAATTGAGTTTGTATGAGGTGGCATTCAATGGAGGCCTCAACCCTCCATTGAATGTGCCATGTGGCACCTTGAGGTGATAGTATTAAATTTATTATTAAAAAAAATATATACCATGTGACAAATTAAAAAAAAAACAAATAATAATATAATATAAAACCTAATCTACTAAAATTAAATTGAGTTATTTTAGGAAAAAATAATTTAAAAACAAATTTAAATTTTTCTCTTTTATGTTTCCTCCTATAATTTTTAAACGTTAATATCTTTTATATACGAGAGTTTTTAAAGAAAAAAAATTACACCAAATTAACGAGCGTTTTATTATCTTTCCAACGAGTACCATAGTGCTATATAAAAAACGAAGAAAAAAAATGACTATTTTTTGTGGAGTTTCGTTCATACAGGAAAAAAATACAAAGTGTTCTGGTTATTCATTAATCATGTTTTTTTATTTTAAACCAGGTTCTTATCTACGATGTTGAAATTCAGCCCAATCGTCAGGCTATCATTGGAATTTTACTCTTTAAATATGCATAGTTATACTTCATCAAGAGAAGCTAGGAGAAAGAATCACGCAACACTGCAACACATGGTGTCATCTTATAGGAAGGTTATTTTTTTATTTATTTAATTACAAGAGTAATAATTATAACTATTAGTATTAGTATTATTAGAATTGTTATATTTTTCAACCCCGGACGCTCCCAGGATAAAAGCTAGTAATTAATATAATATATGTATAGAATTTTGAGGCTAGATGAGGGTCAGGCCGGAAGCCAACTACCACCCAGACCACCCTCGTGTCCTATTGTTCACTTAATTAGATCATGTACGTAATGAACTCTTAAATTTTTAATAGACTTTGGGTTGTGAAATATGTTATTTCTTTAACCTATCCCGAAATATATTTATTATTTTTTAAGAAAAGTCTCAAAACTGAAGTATCATGCTGCCGCCGCCCGCCACGGCACCACAGCATGGACTCGGGAGTCACTAAATTAATTTGTTTTTTTTTTTTCAGTTATGACGCTCATTTTAATATATATTATAATATAATACAACGACGCAAAGTGGAAATGTAGAATAGATTGCCAAAATGCAAATTGCCAATGAATAGAAAAAAACAAAAACTCGTGAAGTTGATTTCATTGAAAATTTGAGAAATCTATTTAGTCATTGTGTTTTAAATTTTGGTTATGATGTTTTCGATTTTTTTTGCATTGTATTATATTGAAAAATACCAAACGCAATAATTTAAAACACAATCAAATGTATTCAAGACATGAAATTTAAAATACTTTTTTCGAATGGTGTTTTATATTGCATGTCGAGAAATACATTATAATTAGCGTTTTAAATTGTTACATTTTGTGTTTTTCTATATATATAGTATTAAGCCCCCGCGCGTTGCGGCGGGGGTGTAAAACCATACCAAGTAGCACTAATGCCACAACACCACCAGCGACCACTAACACCAAAAAGTTTGTAAAAGTAAAATAAATAAAAAAAGGAAAAATAACACCGAATGAAAAGAAGGCGTAAAATCGTAGAACCACGCACACTCGTTACGACGTGTTAACGCCAAAGGCGTAAAATCGATGACTTTTAATAACTATAGTTAATGTGAAGTAACTAAGTCGATCTAGGACTCACGTATTGGGACGAACTTGTTATAACTCGCAAAATTTAGAACGGAACTTAAAACGAAAAAATTGCGTTTCATGAAAATTATGTGGGACCAAAGTTGAAAGAAAAAAGTGTTAGGGTTAAATTGTAAAAGATGAAAATCTTTGCGTTAAAAGTAAAAAAAAATGAGAAGTTTTGGGTGAGAAGTGGAAAATTAAAATTGTTAGTGTTAAATTGTAAAATATGAAAATATTTGTGTTAAACGTAAAAAAAGAAAAAAGGAGAAAGGAAGGTGAAATGTACAACACCTTATGCACAATGTACAACAACATACAACACAAACAACATCTTATGCATAAAGTACAACAAAAAAACTTGCTAATTAGAATATATATAATACTATGCTAAAACAATATAAAACGTCATGCCTAAAATTTAAAATACAATGTCTATATAGACTTCTCACACTTTGTACAAAAATTGCACTTTGTACAGGAACCCCACCCTAAGGAGTTGGCTAAAAAGTCCATTTTTCATAAGAAGTCTATGTAGGCGCTGTGTTTTAAATTTTATGAGAAAGTTTTATATTCTTTTGGTATTGTGTTATATAGAAAAACAATAAAATTAACAATTTAAAACACAATTGAATGTATTCTAAGTACTAAATCTAAAACACCATGCGAAGAAATATAATTGGTGTGCTCTAAAGATAATCAGTGTGTCTTACAATTTAATGTATAGAATCTATTTAATTGTGTTTTAAATTGTTACTTTTGTTGCTTTTCTATATAATACAATACGAAAAAGAGTATAAAACATTTATCCTAAAATTTAGAACACAATGCGTACATAGACTTCTTACACTTCTTAAGAAAAATGGGCTTTTTACACGAACACAATTTAATAGGTTTTTGTATATATAACATAAATAATGATATATAAAAAGTATAAACTTGAAAAACCATGTTATATAGTATATATTTTCAAAAACCATGTGTTCTTTAGAAGTTATCAAGTCATCTTCATGCACATTTTTCTTTAGCATTGTCAACTGGTTGTAATAGCTGATATTTCAATGTATACGGAATAAGGTTTCTCCTAAAACTTTGGTATGACGGCACAAGGGCAAATGATGGAAACATGTGGTATGATGTTCCTATCAAGAAAAGTAGGAATGGCAGGAATGGGTAAACGAATACAACAGTAAAAACGATTCATTTAACGAAGATTTTTGTGTCAAATCTTCCGAGGAAGTGTTAAAACCTACATATATGAACCACCACCAATCATGCTTTAGGCTATTGATAGCATTACACAACACCACCTGCGTTATTGATCTTATTACTGTAAAGAGTTGTGATATAACTTATTATATTGATCTCCATAAGTGTATGTGTTTTCATTAGTTAATGAATTAGGTTTTCAGATTTGTCTAAACTTAATACAGAAATAGTAAACATGATTGCGGACATTACGGGGAAGCCTCGAATCATCTTCACATATAATTTGAATTTCATTAGCAAAACATACTTTATTGATGATACATGAAGAAAATTTAATACACAGGCAATAGTGGCGGATCTATGAATTTTTTTCACTGAGATTCCTTTTTAGGTGGTCTAAATTTCATATGAGCGAACATAAAAAAATTCGGGTCTGTACATGGGTTTGGGTCGGTTTAGATTTCAACAGGTTAAAATGTAAAATCCTTAAAATGACTAATACGATAATAACCAAAACTATAACTAATACGATAATTCTATAAGAATTTAGAAGGCTGTAAGCATTTAAATACATTTAACTGTCTGTCTAACTACACCTTTTACCACAACAAGAGACCAACACTTTCCAGCACAAGTCCCACTTCAATGTGAACCTACACAAATAACACAAGTAAATAATGCACTAACTTGAAAGAAAACTGTCATCGCTCGCTAGTATTACTAGACCCGTTAGTGAGTGAAATTGCTACAAAAGTTAATGAAATACCTTTGATGACTTTTAACAAGCCTAGCCATGTCATTGTCAAGTATATTAAATAAACATAGTGAACATGTCATTAGCAAATATTCGTCTTCCTCGTTTTGCTCCTGTTCTTCATTACCTTCTCTATGATTTCATCCTAAATGACAACAAACGCAACATTATAAGTTTGTAGACTCCATTTTGTTATTAAAAATAACCATCTCAGCTCAAAATTTTCCTAAAGTTCATCACAACAACATGCTATCACATCCACCAAAACATATTTATGATATAAAAAATTGAATCCCCAAATTGCAAATAACTTAGAGAATCCCCAAATTGTAAATTCAAGCCATTTCACTAGTTGGTCAACGGTCAACTCCCGTCAAAAAAGCACAGCCCTCATCAACCATAGCTACGGACTGCTCTGCTGAAAATCCACTGCCATACCTGTCACGCCCTCAAATTCCACGTGTCACATCGGCCGTGGCCAGGAGAGATCTTGGTTCATAAGTAATGTCTTTCCTCTTAAATCACCAACGCGTTTTGGGGCTTAATGTTAGTGGATGAGAGGAGAACTCCAGAGTTAAGCGTGCTCAGGTGGGAGCAGTATAAAGATGGGTGACATCCTGGGAAGTCTCCGTTGGGGCAACCAAAAGAAAATCCGTGAGCTCTGGATGGGCAACCCATCGGGGCAAAGCGGACAATATTGGTGGTGAGAGGGGCCGGATGTTACATTGACACACCAGGATCCAAGTCAACGGTCACAATAAACGACAACTAAATGTAAAAAATACGTAAACAAACCACTAAGTTTTCAAAATATATTCAACAACAGCGGAAGCATAAGTATGTTTACAATCCTTGATGAAACAAAAGACAATGTTTGAAAGTGTTAAGACATACATGCTATCTAGACGTCGTTCGACTCCATGCGCCTAATCCGAATGATGCTACCTTAGCGACCTGAGAAAACTTGCTAAAAATGTCAACACATAATGCTGGTGAGTTCACAGGTTTTATGTAAAACGTTTCATAAGTTTTGAAAGATCATTCACGTTACTACTGTGTTATAAGAACGCTATCTAGGCATATGAAACTCACTACTACGATTGGAAACCATTACTGACATGATGTTACATGAACTGCCCAAATGAACTACCGTCTAACGGTAGATTTTTATGTCCGAGACAATATGCACCCGTCCAGCTCCCAGCTGACCCGATTGGGGTTCGTCAGGCCCAATAGATCTATCCACATTTCCCCCGTTATGCATTCATGCATATTCATGGTATTCCCCAGGACCTAAAAGAATCATTTAAAAAAGAGATAACACTAGTATAACATGACCTTTACAAGTCCAAAGTATGTAGCATGTTTCTCCCCCAAAACAAAAACACTGAAAATGGGGCCGTGAGACTCACCTTAGGTTGCGTCTTCTAACAATAGAATAACCGACACGAACTGATAGCTCCAACTACCGGCGATCTATCATAATGTATGTATAAGAATCTAGACGAATAACCCATAGGTTAACTAGTCCTCGATTGTCCAGATCATGACTACGTGTGTTTGAAAATGTGTTTCAATGTTGACCTGACATACCAGACAGATCCGACATCCCGTTGGTGACCCGTTACACTAGTTGATCAAGTACATATGGTTTACATACAAGAATTACACATAAAAACACTTAGTTTGCATCAAATTTCCATTTCTGCAGTCGAAAGGTCGAATGAAAGTTTGTATATTTGGTTTGTGCTAACATGTAGGGTCAAATGGGCAACCAGGATTTTGGTTCGACCCTTTTCAAGGGTCGAATGGGTTTTCTAAATTTGGTTCGACCCTTTGAAAGGTCGAACGAAAAACTGGTTCGACCCAACTGCTGCAGAAACTCATTAAACGTACAAAATCTTATCAAAACAGTCCGAAAACCTCACGAAAACTCAAAAATCACAGTAGTTGACTGTATCTAATCTATCCCCATGAAACCCTACCATTTATACCCATAAACCCATCCATTTCCCATAGCAATCACAAGTTACCCAAAATGGAAAATTATGGAAATGTCACATCAATTGCATGAAAACCCTATCAAATTGTCCCTACATTCAGATTATTAAGCACAGATTAACGCGTACGAGTGAACCCCTAATCATATCATCATCAATATCAACAAGAACAAACCCTACTTCTATCATAAAATCCCCAAAATGGGTGAAAATCCATCAAACATCAATTAAACCTCAAAACATCCATAAATCATTATCCAAAACAATCCTAAATCATTAATATAACATCTATTCCTCATTACACATCACATAACACATAAATGATTCATTTTACACCATTAACGTTGGGGTTTTTGGAAGAAAACTCATTTTTTCATGAATAGATTTAGTTTAAAAAGATGTTAGAAGGGTTTTTATCCATAAAAACCCATTTGAATCAGATCTGGACACTTAGTGTTTGATAAAAACGTATGAACTTTGAATAAAAAGGGTTTAGATGATGAACACACCTTTATTATTCACTTGTTTTGGTTATAGAACGTGTTTTAGCTTTAGGATCTGAAAAACAAAGGCAAAAACTCCTTTCAACATGTTTGGGATTGAAATAGAGCACTTGGAGGCGAGTTAGGGGTTATGAAATGATGAAAATGTTACAAAGGGTTATATTTATACCATGAACTGGTTCGCCTCTATACAAGCTCGAATCAAGCTTTTAAGACTCGGTTTAACCCTTTGGAATTTCATTCGAACTCCCCCAAGGTCAAACGGAAGTTTGGTTTTCAGGATCGATCCTTAAATTCACAATTTTGCCATTTTAACAAATGTTAACACATTCTAACACATGAATATGCATTTCTAACATATGTTAATTATATCTAATCATATAAACACGTAATCACAAGTTGTACATCATTTATAGAACATTCCATAATTGATACTTAATCCAACTCTGTAATTTCACCAACAACGGGACTCAAGACTCATGTGTGCGTATGTTTCCCCCAATGATTCCCTGAATCATTGAGCCCTGAACAATACATAAGTGTAAATCAACTCCCGATGATTCCCCGAATCATCAAACCGACTCAACTGATCCAGTCAAGTACGTTAAGTAAATGTTTTCGCTAAGGTAGACTTGTATGTTTGTAAAAGTATTAACCTGAGTTTGTCGGGTGTCACATCATCCCCCTGTTGAAAGATTTCCGTCCCGAAAATTGCTCAAGTCGAAAAAGAAGAGACGAAAAGAAGGAAAAATTTTCCAGTTGTTACAATATGAAGCAGATCCCGTTTGTACGCTACCATACGATGCAGCTCCTGATTGTATTCGGATGACAGTTAGGGTTTCATAACACCAAAACAAATAGAAAGAAAAAAAGCAAAATAAAGGCAAATATTTACAAACATAAACCTTGAACCAAAGATGGATTAATCGGTGGGGTTTGTTTATGATCTTCATCACATCGCATTTAGGTTTTGGTAGGGATAGATGGAGAAGTCAAATATGGTATTCCATTGCTGAAATGAGAATGTGGATTTAGTGGGAGATGGAGGGCCGGAGGGAGGGAGGAAGGCGGAGGCAAAGAGCTAGAGAGAACCGGGGGTTATATTTGTTTTGAGTTTAGTTATAGTTTTAACCTAATGTGGGTTTTATTTTAGAAGGAAAAAAAACTAAAAAAAAGGGAAAAAATTGTCAAAACACGGAATCGAACTCGCGCCCTTATGGACAAAAACAACAGCTCTTACCGTGGAACACATCATGCATTTGGTTATGGGTTCCTAGGATCTTTTTTTATATATATCCTCACTAAAAATTTCAAACCGACTGGGTTTCCGGGAACCCATTCAATAAGCATAGATCCGCCCCTGACAAGGAAGGATTCACATATGGTGTGGAACTTAAAAGAGGTAGCTCATGGAATAAAGAGAGATACGCAAATTAGGTAGCGTTTGGTATGATGGAATGGAAGGGTAATAGAATGGACCATTACGAGGTAATGAAAAATAGTGTGTTTGGTTGGTTAAAGGAATGGAATCACCCATTCCACAAGGCATTCCATTCCCTCAAAACCATTCCATCCACCCCCCCATGTTTTTTTTCATTCCATCCCCCATTTACCCTTTACTAACAACACCATAACCCACCACCCGCCACCACCGTTGTTACCACCCACCACTATTGCAACCACCCCCATCACCACCGCCGCCACCACCACCGTCGTCACCACCCATCACTGTCATCGCCGCCACTCACTACCTTCACTTACCTACCACCACCGCCATCCAACATCACCTAACATCGCCCACCACCATCACCCACCTACTCTCGCCTCCACCACCTGCCATCGTCACTCACTAGAATTTCCTTTACCCACCACCGCCTCCTCCACCCACCACCGCCACTACTCACCATCGTCACCCACCCACCATCACCGCCATCCACCTCCACCCATCGCCACCGTTGCCACCACCCACCATCGTCGTCGCCACCACCGTCGTCGCCACCACCGTAATCGCCACCCACCACCACGCTATCGCCACACCACCACCACCTACCATCAATGCCACTCACCACCGCCACTACTCCCCATTGTTGCCCACCATCACATCATCCATCTCCACCTTCCACCGTCTCACCACCCACCACGGCCGCTACCACCGATTTTATTCCTTCGTCTTTTCTTGCCTATCGAACAACACAAAGTAATGTTTTGTTTCTTTCCCATATGGCTATCAAACAACAAATAGAATGGTAATGATCCATTCCATTACCTTGTCCATTTCGTTAGCTCGTTCATTCCATTCCCTCATCCATTCAAATACCCTATACCAAACACACCCTTATAGTGTGAATAATGAATATGTGACGTGTATAACCCAACTATGTGCATAATTAATTACTTATATGACTATAAAATGTAACACATGAAAAATAATAATTAAGTTCGGATTCGGAATCTTAGTATTCAGGTTTTAAATTTTTAGATTTTTCATTATCAACTCGAACACAATGATTGTCCAAAAGACAATGTAGTTTTCCCCGGAAGTGGGGCCTTTTAAGTGGACAAATCAAAGTGTTGTATTGTTCAAAATGATATTTTGCCAATTAAGTCGAAAATCAAAGTGTGCCATATTTGACTCTAAACACTTGTTCAATAATTTAAATGACTTTTTGTACACAAACGATTGCATTGTTCAAATGATATTTTTTTCAAGCACGGTCACTATATGTATGTTCATTTTCTGGAGTAAATTGGTTGTAGCGAAAGTAACCGCCGCTTGATGAGAAAAACAGAGGTAAAAATGTTGAACAATATACGTAAGTTGTGGAATGTCAACTCGAAAAATTTGGATTGAAACGTAAAGCTAAAAATCTTTTTAAGATACATGGGATAACGTTCAAAGAAAAATATGTAGAGGTTAAATTAAAAAAATGAAAACTATTATGTTTAAAAGTAAAAAAGAAAAGGAAAAACAAATTAGGATACAACCTACACAGCATAGTGTATAACCATTTCATAAACAAAACACTTGTTAGCATAATGTACAACACTATGAAGCACAAAATATCTGTAAATTAATACTAAAAATAATTACCACATCGTGTGGCAAGTAAATTCCTCAACCACCTCTTTAAATTACCTAATAAATGCATTAAATCGTCGTACCGAGTAAAAATCTTACTAATTTTCAAAACAAACAATAATAATATATTTACTGGTGTAAAATTATTGGTGAACCTGAGTTACTCTCGGAGTACTCTTTTATCCAATGGGTATATCGTGAGTGATCGGAATTGATTTGTTGGCTGTTCAAAAAAATAACGATATATTTACTTTTTAAAAACGAAAAGTACCTACCTAAACTATTTGCAAATGGAAATAACAAGATTAGTATACTTATCGCAACTAGTAATACTGCCAATATGAATTTCACGAAAAAACCAGTCAGTCGAGAATACATCCATTATTATGTCGATTTTGGATGATAAATTAAAAGAATTAATGTACAAAATCAGGTTTGAGCCCAAACTGGTTTGGTTTGTAAACCAGCCCATGTTTTTTTTAACTTAGACTCAAACCGGATTGACCCAACCGGTTCAGATTGTAAACCAATTTTTGGGTGAAAAACCTAACCCACTCAAATCTATTCGGATTGGGTACAAACCAGTTTGGAGGGTTAGAATAGGCTTTTTTTTGGAAGAAAACTAAAACGGTTCGGTTTGGAACCGCTTCTTAACAAAAAAATTCCAAACCGATACTAAACTATTGGGTAAGGTAAGGCCCAAACTGGTTTTCTTGGGGGCTATCGTATTTGACGGATGCTATGCAGCGTACCTATGTTTGAAGTTGCCACACAACCAACCGAAGATTAAGCACTAGATGAAGCTATTCAAGAACCTGAGAGTTTTATTATCGTTTTTACGAGTGGAGAGTGTTTTTTTATTGATGTGATTCAACAAAAATACCTCCAACCTTTTTATACTAGTTTAGGTGAGGGTAGAAAAAAAAAGCTCACAAACACCAAATGGTAAAAAAAAAAAGGCTACATAGCCGTTAGAATCATCCATACATAACCGTAAAGGCCGGTAAAACTGGCTTTTTAAACGCATTCAAACCGGTCCGGGAGAAAGCGGTATTTTTAGAAATATAAGAAACTGGTCCTAACCGGTGAGTCGGGTTGGATCCAAGCCGGTTTGGGCTAAATCGGTTTGTTTTTACAGCGGTCGGCTACTGGGTTACCGGGCTGCAACCGTTTTTTACACCTATATCTCCGTTTATAAACTATCAACACAAATTATAATGGGGGACGGGGCGCTTACGGCAACTTTGCCAAGCCTCATCCAATACCTCTCTGAAATGTCAATTCCACACTCAAAATCATTAATTTTCACCGTTGCCGATCGTTACATCTTGCTGAACGACGTTTCCGAAGGGTTGGCGATGTTGTTGCCGCGCGACAACTGTTACCGAGCACCCCTTGGCGTGGGCACTCCGTCAACCCTAATAGGCCCCTCCTAAAATGATGCTAATTTGGATCAAACTTTGTAGTATTGAAAGCCCAAAGATGGAGGTTACCGTGAGATGATCTAGTGAGATCCAGTAATAACGGTTAAGCGTTATTTTCTCTAGTGTGACCCAGTAACACATTAATGTGCTTATAAATATACATAAATTGCATACATATTAAACCCTCATTTTAGACATTTTATTAAAAGTTCGTGACAATACTTAGTTTATATCTTAATTTTGTTGGTTTCAAGAAATAATTTTTTTTAAAAACGATCCAATTAAACTAAAATATATACAAGATATACGTAATGTTATTTTTTTTTGAACAGCCATATACGTAATGTTATTAATCGGTGAAAATTATGTAATAGTTTATTGAATGATAACTATTTTCTAAATGCAATGATATTATCATAAAACATATTAGATTGGATTGTTTTTATTTTATTTTGAATTTGAAATTACATTAAAAGAGAAAGTGGATGCTATTACCTAAAAGAACATATTTGTTTGGTTATTAACCTCAAATACATGACTTTTAGAGATTATATGGATGAGCTCGTACCGTACCGGTATCAAAGGTATCAATTCTTAGAATCGTCAAAATGGATACCGGTATGGAAAGTGTAGATCCCAAAGAACGTAAAAAATGTGTAGTGAATTCAATTGGTATTGTACGGCTCGGTACTAGTTGCGGTACCAAATTGCCCATCCTTAAATTGATATTTAGTTTAGTCGGGCACTCCATGAAAGCATGATTATGAAGAATCAAATAAATTAGTGGATATGATAGAGCATTTTAGATGCATGGATGTTAAACAAAAGTCGCGGGTTAAGTGGGCTACGGGTGGTGATGAAAATTCCTCTTTTTTTCATAGTGTGGTTAATGGGAGAAAGGCCAAAAATAATATTCCGGGTTTGATGGTTGATGGAAGATGGGAGTCAAAGCCTACTCTAGTCAAGAAACATATTTTTCAGTTTTATCGCTCTATGTTTTCTTCAAAATGTGCAGGTAGACCGATTCTCAATTGTGACAACATGAAGAAGCTTGGAGTCGAACATAGTGAAGATTTAGAAGCAGCCTTTACAAGAGCAGAAATTAAAAAGGCCGTGTTCGAGTGTGGTAGCGATCATGAGGGCTATATCTCAACTGCACCATGAGAATAAACTATTCTCACCTGTATGGGCCTGTCCATCTAGACTTAAGTTTTCCTGGAAATAAATGAAACCTAGAATTATACAAGATAAATTGATCTACTTCATGGAAATTCTTCGATTAAGTCAATTGTTGATCATACTTTTTGTTCGCTCGTTCTTTGTAAATCTTGGAGTTTTCACAGCTTGATTTATGAGTTCGTCCAACTCATTTAAATGGGAGAATCAATTCTTTCAACTGGCCAGGTCTAGATTGGTGGTTTCGAGTGCCCAGTATGCATGATGTTCCAATTCTACCGGGAGATGACAAGCTTTTCTATAAACCAGATTATCTGCCAATTCTTTCTGTTTTTTCCTACCGTTTTTCGAGAATTCTTTTTATCCCTTTGTTTGTTACTTCGGCTTTGACCATTGCTCTGAGGGTGGTATGCACTAAAGATTCGATGGGTGACTCCATATCAAGACATAGCTCTCTCCATCCGGTGGTTACAGAAATGTGTTCCGAGATCACTGATCAAAGCTTTAGGGGCATTTATTTCTTGATTCCCTCTTTCAAATCCGTGTGAACAATGCCTAAAATCGTGAGTTTCAGCTAACGGCGTTAGTGTGACTTAACGGCGGGTGCAATGAGAAAAAAATAAATTAAAAGGTGGGACTGGTGGAAAGAATAAACTTAGGTGAGATTATTATTACGCAACAACACAAAGGTGGAATTATTACAATCCAATTTTCCTAATAATAATAATAATATTATTAAAAAATATAAATAAACAAATAGTGTATAAGTCATGTCGGGCTAGATTGCACTTTTCAAAATATAATTAGATATTATCTTATTTAAATACTTGAGTATATAAGTACTAAATATTTATAATGGTGACACCCGCTAAATCGCATAGTATTGTCTTATTTAAATACATAAGTATACAGCTACTACATGTTTACATAGTTAAATAATAATAATAATAATACATAAATATAACCGGTGTTTAGGTGATGTCCCAGTTAGATTACGCTCTCAAAATAGCATCGTGACACTCTTCGCATCGCGCAGGCCAACCAACTAGAATAAGATTACATATAGAGACTCACATCGGACAACCTTTGAGACGGGATAGCAATAAGTGGTTTTCTCTTCTTTAACACAATGCCACATATTTCGCTAAGGTCATGCTCTTCACCATTGGGCAAACTCCAATTAAATGAGTGCAAGAGTGAACCCAAAATTAACATTAGCATTTTCTCGGCCAACGGAAAGACTGCACACAATCTTCTCCCTGCTCCAACGGGAAATACATCGAATTGTTTCCCTTATAATCCCATTTGTCTGTCAAGAACCTCTCGGGATTGAACTTTAAAGGATTATCCCAATATCGAGCATCTCGATGAATTGACCAAACATTCAAAAAGACACTACAACCCTTTGGGATTGTATATCCACCTACTATGCATGCTTTGCTTGGTGATCGTGGGAGTAGGAAAGGGACCACGGGCGGTACATACGTAACGCCTCCTTAAGCGTTGCATCTAGGTATTTTAGTTGTTTGAGATGAGATTCTTCGACCTTATTGTTTAGTCCTACAACTTCTACTAACTCTTCTTGTATCTTTTTCATTACGTTATGATCATTCATAATACAAGCCATTGCCCATTCTATTGTTGTGCCGCTGTTTCCGTTCCAGCAATCATTACATTCTAACAAATTAAAACAAAAGTAGTTAGTGCCGATGTCATTTTGTTGTATCTATTTTATATGAAACGATACACAAAATACGAAGAATAAATCTTACATTGAGAACTGCCTTCATTTGGGTGATGCTAAGTGTTGCATCCTTGTCCCTATGATCTAGTAACATTTGTACAAAATCTTTCTGTTCCTCTTCATGCCCCACTTCTTCCTGTGACCTTTTTAAATTGGACTCGATTCTATCTTCAATAATTCTAGTGAAGAGCTTATCCAACTTGTGGTGTTGTATCTTCATGTCCCGCGCCACGTGTTGAAGATCAAACCGTGCAAGACTTGGAAAGAAATCAGATAGATTAGCTTTTCCAAGAATCTTAACAATGTTTGTAGCTGCCAAATCTATTTCAGATCCAATATTGCCATTTATCCCCCTTTATCTGATGTATGTTCACAAATTGTTCTTGTTAGCACATTTGCCTCTGTAGTGAAGGCAACATCACGGATGCTGACTGCTGTACCAATTCTACCAAACACGTCCTTCACAGTTCTTCTAACTTCGTCCCTTCGAAAGAACCTGCCGCTTTAAGATTCTTGCTGCTTAGGATCTCATGGACGAATATCTTACGAAGCTTACGCCAGTTTGGGTTGTTGTTGGCAAATACTATATCTTGTCCTCCATATGTTAGTTCTAGAGCCGCAACTGGTTGGTCACGGTTTGAAAATGCCTCGTCTTGGTCACGAACCACCTCCTTACCAACTCCGGAGTGTTTATGACAACGTGAAGTTTGCTTCCCAACTTGAACTTGAATATGGGGCCGTATGTATGAGCCATGTCAGTTAACTGTGTGTGCAAGTTGGGAGTAAGAAACGGAAGGTACCCGACGATTGGGAACGAGAGCGGACCAGGTGGCAAGGGTGGTGCACTATTTGAAAGTCTGGACTTGAACCATAAGATAGCCAAGATCAGGACTGAAATAGTTGCAACTAACACGGTTAGCTCGTTGTTCCACCACCCTAACACAAGACTTATTTGTTGTGCCATTTTGCTAACGGTGGAAGTTGTGTACATGGCTACAAGACCATTGGTGCATTTATAGTCAATAGATGCAAATGGTGGAAGTGGTGTATATTGTAATAATTTATTATAAAATATTGGAAAAAAAATGCTTTAAGAATTAACTAAGGAGAGTAAATACGAGGAGGTAAACATTGGACACCTCAATCATATTTTTTATATTATATTTTTTATCGAAAATTTGAATACACTAGGTAAAAAGCTCATTAATATAGTGAATTTAAAAAAAATATTCTATAAAAAAGTTATAAACGTTTTAAAATGATATGGAAAATTGATATGTGTCTTGCATGTGAAAGAGAAAGTCAACAAATGTGGTTTTCCTTTTATGCCCTTCCTCTAATTTAGTATTTATTTGTTTCCAATAAACTAATCTCAACCTTTCAACTCTAAGATTAATGGACCACAATTCTTCTCACCCTTCCTAGAAATAGTGTTTTGTATATTTGATCTGAACCCTATAGATAGATAGGTAATTTTACATAAAAATAAAATGGTATACCATAGTTCTATTAACAAATCATGGTTCATCCAATTTTTTTTTCAAACATAACCTTCTAACCTATAGAAATGTATTTACGAGATTGATGATTTATATATTTACTTTTAAAGACAAGTTATTTATATATTTGCTATTATTTAGCAATATGGGTTGTGATTTATCTTTTAAAATATTAAATTTAATAATAATTTGATGATGGTTACTTCCAGACTGAGATTTTTTTATGTTTATCATTTTAATTAATGGACATATTTAATATATTTATATATTCTACTATTATGACAATTTTGAAGTTACATCATAAATGAATTTTACATTTTATCTAATCTAACATTGTTAGGCATTTTGGATGGTTCGATAGGTAATTTTACATCAAAACTAAGATGGTATACCAAAGGTCTATGAATAAATTATGAATTATCCAAAATTTTTTCCAAACCTACCCTTCCAACATATCGAAATGTATTTATGAGACCAATAATTTATATATTTACTTTTACAGATAAATTATTTATAAATTTTACTATTATTTAGTAATTTTGGTTTTAATTTGTCTATTAAATTTTAAATTTTAATAATGATTTTATCAAGGTTACTTCCATACTCGAATTTCTTTTATGTTTTTCGTTCTGATTAATTGACATTTTTATATATTTTACTATTATGAAAATTTTCACGTTACATCATAAATAGAATTTATGTCTTTAACATCTTAAAGTTTATAAATAATATTATAGCATTATAAAGTATAAATTTTGACTTACATGCATATTAATATCTTCGTTTTGATAATATAAATTACACATGGTCTAATGTCGTCTCTTTCCTTTAGCGATATGACAAACGTATTATGTTTATATTTTGGTGTAAGTTTTATTCAAAACCGAGTTAACTCAATATATCATGTTTTGAGTTTTTACTCAATCTTAAAACACAATTTGGTGTGATTTAATATTCGTGTCACGATACGCATAACTTTGTAGCGCTTAGCCTTTTGCTTTATTTTCATTTTGGTGTTTTTTCCCACAACAACGCACGGAGAATTGTACTAGTTTTTTTTCTAAAAAAATACAACGAGACTTGGACTAGTTCAACTTCAAATTTTTGTAAAATGCTCTTAATTAATATTATTTTTATTTCCTAATTAGTATTATCTTCAAAAATTAAAACGTTAAACCACCCACTCAAACAAACCAACCCCCCACCCCCCCTCCACACACACACACACCCACCTACCCCAACCTACACCACACCTCAACTAAAGTGGCATTATAGGAGCATGAACCATTACACCATTTTTTTCCTTGAAAATGACAATACTAACGTGACGTTCCCGTGTAAAAAAACGCCCATAAAGCGCATGAACCATTATGCATAATCTAAAAGTTATTGTTGTGAATTATCTTATTTCTTTAACCCATCACAAGATACTAGTGTTTGTTCATATATGTTTCCTTTTAAGGCTTTTTACCCCATTGGGTTAACACTGTCCTCTCCCTCGGGAATCAGGACCAACGGGGGGAATCATCACCTCCTGGCCGAGCCGCCACATGAAATGATTTCAATATTCTACTCTTGCCAACAGTCGAAAATTAAAAAAACGAAAATCTTAATTAGCCTAATTAAACCAATAACCTTTTACAATTTTTTTATTCACCTACCATTTCACACAATCTCAAACTATTCAAACTTTAAAAAAAAATATTTGTTCTTTATCAAATGGCAAGACAGTTTGGACCGACGAGGAAGAATTCGCTTTGATCATGGCTTTGGTGAATAAACTCACTATCCCTCCTCAGGTTGACACAAACTCATGGTAGAGTGATTTGTTTAACGAATTTCGTCAACAAATGGGTGAAACTGCTCGCGACAAACACACACTCAGTTCCAAATGGAGGCTAGCAAACTGATGTGTTACGATATTTGAGCAACTCTTCGTACGGGCCATGAATCGCAAAGACTCATTAACCAAGGAGGAGGCCATGAACGAGGCCCTTCGGGCGTACCAAATGACACAGGGTCATGTATTTAACCACCACTCCGTCGTGGAAATTGTAAGAGTTGTTCCAAGTTGGTGTGCAGTCCAATTCAGCAACTCGATTCCAATGGCTCGTTGTTGAAAATTGTTTTTTTTAATCTCCGTTAATCATTTAATTTTTTATATAATTATTCAAAATACTTTTTTTATTTTATAGTTTAAGAAAATTAATATAAATAAAATGAATAAATTTTTTTTGAAAAAATCGTAGGGAAAGGGGAAGAAGTGAGAACCATGCCTTTTAATTAGATGGAATTAGGAGATGATGTGATTCTTAGGTTATGGAGTGTGGAAGACACTTCCCCTCTCTTCCCCCAAAATCTTCACCCATCAAACGGGAGGGGGGGGGGCGGTGTTCCCCCTTTACCTTCACTTTTTACCACACTCACAATATAATACTATTAAAAGGAGTCGGGCAGACGGGGATAAATCCCTTGCTCACTGAAATTTGAAAGGGAGGAGATGTTCCCGTTGGGGGAACGGTGTCACATCTGCTCCCCGATCTCTTCTCCCAACCCACACTCCATAGTCTTAATTGTGGATTGAAAAGAAGAGCAATAAGAAACCATACCCCATAGCCTAACACTATTTCCTTTTCCTTGTTAATGTGGTGTAAAATAAATTTTTAAATTGTTTAAAGTATATTCTTTTCTCTTATTTTTGTAGTAAAGTCTCGAAAATAAAATTTCAGTAAATGATACAAATTCATTTGGTAGTGACTCTTACCTCTTTTAATATGAGGTCTTAAGTTTAATCTCAAATAAGAAGCCACTATTTGCAAATACAGAAGTTTGAAGAAAGTAACCATTTGCCCCCGAAAAAAAAAAAGTAAAAGACGTAATTGTCTTTCAAAAAAGTTAAGGGTTGAAGCCAACAACATTGACTCTGGAGTCTAGTATGAGTGTATGGCTGACTCATTTTAGTTTTAATATTATAATACAACGACGCAAAGTGGAAAATGTGGGATACATTGCAAAAGCGCAAACTGTCAATAGATGGAAACGTGAGGTTGCTACCGTTGAATAAGTTGAACAAACGCAGGTTTTTTTTTATGGTATCTATTTTACACTCACAAATTTATTTTACACATATAAGCGTTGTACTATAGGGTAATACAAAGCAGAGGCGGATCTAGCATTTAACTAGGGGCTAGCCCTCAATTTCGTCGGCAAAATACAAAATTAGTGTAAATTTTTTTTTTCTTCATGTACCGTATACCCCTGACCAAACATTATGATACTCCAAAAAACGTTTTTTAGGATACCCCTAAATTTTTCTTCTAGATCCGCCATTGATACAAACCATATACAGTCTAGTACTGGCATATACGTATCCAATATGAAGCAGATAATTTTTTTTGGCTGAAAAGGTTGTAATTGGTTATGTTTAAAGTGATTTTTTGGTGAAAAAGTTAAGTATATTAAAATTTGTTTTATTTATAAAAATTAAGCTTTTATAAAATATAAAGGGTCAAGTTATCTTACACAGTGTACAAAAAAATAAGAATGGTGAGAAAGATACTAAAAACACAATAGATCACGAAATATAACACAATAGGTCACAGATCTAACATAATGGCAATAAATATTGTCAACTTTTGTAGTCGGCACAAATTATACTCTTATTAACCACAAATCAAAAGATACACAAAAGTTCTGACCAGAATCATAAATCAGACTATGAACAGAAAACAATCTAACCTCACTACACAAAAGCTCTCAACACTCAGATGATCATCTACAAAATGATCAACAAACAATACACAAGGAGAATACTAGATTAACAGATCAAGATGATCTGAATAATCAAAACCCTAATTGTTTACGAGAGAGAAGACAGAGAGAAAGTGAGTGAACAATATGATCGTCAAAAGTGGACAAAGGAAGAGACACAAAGCCTTTTATAATGAAGGCTTTGTGTTTCTTTAAAGATCCACGGTCCACAAGCCAAGCATCCAACGGATGAGAACATGTGTGCAAACACCACATGGATTGCCAACCTGGCAACCATCAAAGCAGGCCAATGAACTGGTCTCCTGGAACTGGGCTTCTAGACTTCAGCCTAGACCATTAAGCTGAACCCAAACACTCCTGCTGGACCATCAGCAACCAAGCCCAAACCTGCATAACACCTTATGCAAAATATTTAAACAATTGTAGAATTAAATTTGAGAAAAAATTATAACATATTATTTACCATTTTATGTTATAATTTAAACACCCCCCCCCCCCCTCCACAAATTTATTTCCTAAAAGGATCAAACATTCTTAGTTGATCACAAAAAAGGATATCAAACATTCTTTTGTGTCAACCTTAACAGTTTTAATTACCCCATTAGACACTTGTTCTCTTAAGAAAAAATGGTCCAAAGCAAAATGCTTTGTTTTATCATGAAAAACATGATTAGAAGCAATAAATAAGGCAGCAGAGTTATCACAATGAAGCATAACAGGAAGAGGCACTAAAATGCCTAATTCACTTAACAAATTTTTTTACCTATATAACTTCACAAGTGGCAGAGCACATGGCTCTATATTCAGCTTCAGCTGAAGAAGGAGAAACTGTAGCATGTTTCTTACTTTTCCAAGCAATAAGACAATTTCCAAGAAACACACAATACCCAGTAACGGATTTTCGAGTTTCCACACATTTACCCCAGTCAGAGTCAGAAAAACTAACAAGATTTAATGACTCACTTTTAGAAAACAACAACCCTTTTCCTGGACAGGATTTTAAGTATCTGAGAAGTCTAAAAGCAATTTTCAAGTGACCTTCAGAAGGCTTATGCATAAATTGACTAAGATAGTGAACAGCATAGGCTATATTAGGTCTGGTGTGAGAGAGATAAATCAGTTTTCCAACAGGCTGCTGATAAGCAGTTATATTGGTCAGCAGTTGATTATGACTATTGACTAAATTAGTCAAAACACGATTTGCTTCTATGGGATTAGTTACAGGTTTACAACCAATCAAGCCATATTCTAATAGCAAATTTGTACAGTACTTTATTTGAGATAGACAAATACCTTTATCAGACTTAACAACTTTTATTCCTAAAAAATATTTAAGTTCACCCAAGTCTTTAATTAAAAACTTGGACTTAAACAGGTCCTTGACATTTTCTATTTCAGAAACAGAATTTCCAGTCAACAAGATATCATCCACATACACAAGAAGTACTATAAAACAGAATCATGTTTCTTAACAAACATAGAATAGTCACATTGGCTTTTGACAAAACCAAACTCAACCCGAGAACTAACTAACTTAGCATTCCACATCCTAGGAGCCTGCTTTTGGCCATATAAAGACTTCTTTAACTTACGCACTTTGTTTTCACCATTAGAAACATACCCATCAGGAAGAGACATAAAGACTTCTTCTTTAAGATCACCATACAAAAAAGCATTATTAACATCTAACTAGTATATTTTCCAATCAAAGTTAACAGCAAGACTAATCACACACTTACAGTGATTAACTTCACTACAGGTGAAAAAGTTTTTTCATAGTCTAACCCTTCTTTTTTACTGAAACCTTTAGCAACTAATCTAGCTTTATACCTTTCAATTTCACCATTAGACTTATATTTAATTTTAAAGATCCATTTTGACCCAATCTTATGTCTTCCCTTAGGTAAATCCACAATATCCCACGTGTTTTCCTATAAAGGGCCTCTAGTTCTTCATTCATTGCATGACCCAATTAGGGTCTAGAATAGCTTCTTTATAGCTTTTAGGTTCAACACCTTTATCTAAATTAAAAGCAAAAAATTTACAGTCAATGGACAGGTTTGAAAAATTAACAACCTTTTCAATACCATATTTAACTTTGCCCTCAACAATAAAATCAGATAATTTTTTAGGAAAAACAGTGTTCCTACTAGATCTTCTAACAGGCAAAGAATCATCAACATTAGTGTCACCCTCATACTGATTTTCAATATCATTTTCTGTAATCACATTATCAGCCTTATCAGAGGTCTCTGAACTGACACTAGGCTGCTGAGGCTCAGCCATGCCACTAGAGTCTTGAGAGACTTCAGATTGCTCAAACACATGTGTTCCAGAATCTACATTACCACATTCATCATAGGGATCACTCACCTTAGAAGAATGTTGATGTTCTGTGTCTTGAAAACAATCAAAAAAATTAAGAGAGTTGACAAACTGATCATTATTTGAATCAAAAGATTTGAAAATATTTGAATCTTTAAAAGGAAAACAAGACTCAAGAAATTTAACATCTCTAGAGAAAAAAATAGTTTTAGTGTCAAGACTATAAACTTTGTAACCTTTTTTTTTCATTAGAATAGCCTATAAACACACATTTTTCAGCTTTACTCTCAAGTTTATTAGATTCATTTAAAACAGAAGCAAAACACAGACAACCAAAAACTTTAAGGTGTTCTAAGTGGGGTTCAAAATTAAACATTTTCTCATAAGGTGTTTTGCCATCCAGAACAGAAGTGGAAGTCCTATTAATCAAATAGCAAGCAGTTAGAACACATTCAGTCCAAAACCTAACAGGTAAGTTGCTTTGAAATAACAAAGCCCTAGCAACATTCAACAGGTGTCTGTGCTTTCTTTTCACCACACCATTTTGCTGTGGGGTATAGGCACAAGCGGTCTGATGAATAATGCCTCTTTCTTTAAAAAAAATTGTTCATTTGATGATTAACAAACTCTAACCCATTATCACTTCTAAAAACTTTAACCAATTTTTGAAATTGTGTTTGAATTAGATTCACAAAGTCTTTGATGTTTTGAAAAATCCTCAGATTTCTATTTCATCAGACACACCCAGACAACCCTAGAAAAGTCATCAACAATGGTGAGAAAATATCTATGTCCTTCTCTATCTGAGACTCTATAAGGACCCCACACATCAATATGAACCAATTGACCAACATGGGTACTTTTATGTTCACTAAGAGGGAAATGTTCCCTATGTTGTTTAGCCCTTTGACAAACTTCACAGGGATCATTGCCCTCATTATGACAATCAAGTTTTAAAACCTTTAAAACTTGATTGGAGGGGTGACCTAACCTAGCATGCCACAACTTGATAACACTACTATTATTGCACCACACCTTAGAAGTCATAGAAGAATTTCCACACATATAAAGACCATCCATTTGACTACCAATCACCAGGGTTTTCTTGGCAGACAGGTCCTGTATATAACACTTATTCTCATCAAACCCCACAAACAACTTGTTGTGCCTTGCTAATTTATGAATAGATAAAATATTAACAGTGTATTCATGTACTACTAACACATCTTGAAGAACAACATCTTCTGAAAGTTTTAGTTTACCTATTTTGGTTACTAAAGCAAAAGTTCCATTTGGATATCTAATTTTAATATTAAAGTCAGACACATTAATATAATCAAACAAACCATTTTCATTGTTAACCATGTGTTCATTAGCACCTGAATCCACTATCCATCCAATCCCCAACAAGGTACCATTAGCACTAGAAAAACAGTAAACAGTAGACCCTATAGCAGAAGCACAGAAGTACCCACCTGACAAATTACAACTCTGGAAAGTTGCTGCAGTGGGTTTCTCAGAGATAAGACTCAAGAGCTTAGACATTTGATCACTAGTCAAACCACTCAAAGAACCATTAGAACAATTAGAAACAGTATTATTGCTCACAAGAGCCCTTTTATTTTGATTGTTCCTAGACCAAGGAGGATATCCAATAATTTCAAAACACTTTTCAACAAGATGACCAATTTTGTTACAGTTAGTACATTTCAAAGACTGATTTGGTCCCTTATTAAATTTTTTATTGAAAAAAGACTCTCCTCATTGACTGCCTTGGACATAAAGTTGACAGCCTGATTTGGTTTATTAGAACTATTATTGCTTGAGTTTCTATGAGACTCTTCTCTAGAAACTAAAGCAAAAGCTTCTCTAACAGAAGGCAAATCACTCTTAAGAAGCAGAGTAGTCCTAACATGTTGATATATATTATCCAACCCCATCAAAAACTGCATCAGTTTAATCATATTTGAGTGATTATTATAATCTCTATTAGCATCACAAACACAAGCAGGTAACTGAACAATCTGATCAAGTTGTTTCCACATGACATTCAACTTATGATAATATTCAGACACAGGCATACCATTTTGAGAAAAAGAATTAATTCTTTGATAAAAATCAAAAACAATTGAACCATCAATTTTGTTATAAGTTTCTTTCGGATCTTTCCAAACTTCAGAAGCAAGTTTGGAATAAATCTGTCCCATATAAAGTTCTTCTGAGATAGAGTTTAAGATCCAACTTAAAACCACACTGTTACACCTATCCCATTGATTAGCAAGAACAGGGTCATTAACAGGTTTAATACATTCACCATTGATAAACCCTAATTTGTTTTTAACTTGGAGACCCAACAACATTGCATTTGCCCAAACCGTGTAATTTTTAGTCCCTTTCAGTTTGATACTAACAATGGTGAGATTGGTAGAGTCACTAGCATGAAGATAAAGAGGGTCACTAGCATCAAGTTTACTAACAAGAGTAACATTAGCAGGATTAATAATAACACCATCACCACCAGCAGCAACAGGATCATCAGCCATAACAAATAATCAGGAAACAGAAATCAAAGACAGAGCAACTACAGATAGGCAAAAAACACAAACAAACAAGATCAACACAGCAACCAAACACAAAGAATAAAATAGATCAACAGTAACGAAGCCTCGTAGGTGATCCAGATAAGCTGTTCATCACTCAAGGTGCTAGTCCAGGTCCTTACGAGGGAGTTAACAGTTGATATAGACAAACCCTAAGGCTAAATAGGGACACAAGCCCTGGCAAAGACTCCCTAGGACAGACCACTAAGAGAAAGAGAAGATACAGCCTTACAGACTCAAAACCCAAGTTAGGGTTCGCCACAACTCGTAATCTGCAACCTTCACTTAGGGTTACAGATAGAGAGCAAAGAAGAAAAGATCCAAATCACATATCACAGCCAAACAGCGAAGACAACCAAACCCTAGATCTGGAACAACCAAGATCCAAGGAATATGAATAGTCGGGATCAACAACGATCAAGAGCTCAACCAGAGCTCTGATACCATGTCAACTTTTGTAGTCGGCACAGATTATACTCTTATTAACCACAAATCAAACGATACACAAAAGTCTGACCAAAATCATAAACCAGACTATGAACTATTAACAAAGTAACCTCACTACACAAAAGCTCTCAACACTCAGATGATCGTCTACAAGATGATCAACAAACAATACACAAGGAGAATACTGGATTAACAGATCAAGATGATCTGAATAATCAAAACCCTACTTGTTTACGAGAGAGAAGACAGAGAGAAAGTGAGTGAATAATATGATCGTCAAAAGTGGACAAAGGAAGAGACACAAAGCCTTTTATAGTGAAGGCTTTGTGTTTCTTTAAAGATCCAACGGTCCACAAGCCAAGCATCCAACGAATGAGAACATGTGTGCAAACACCACACGGATTGCCAACCTGGCAACCATCAAAGCAGGCCAACGAACTGGGCTCCTGGAACTGGGCTTCTAGACTTCAGCCTAGACCATTAAGCTGAACCCAAACACTCCTGCTAGACCATCAGCAACCAAGCCCAAACCTGCATAACACCTTATGCAAAATATTTAAACAATTGTAGAAATAAATTTGAGAAAAAATTATAACATATTGTTGTGATACCCCGCAATTTCAGGTTCTCACTTTAACTAAACTCTAGTTACTTGTACTTACATTCTTTGCATTTTACTTAACTAGGTTAGTTAGATGAGTCACACGTTGCACAGTTATTGGTTAATAACTGCATGAAGTGGTAATTCGGGAATTACCAAACTATATACATGAGTAGTGAACCCCAGACGTTGGTGAATTGTGAATTTGGAGAATTGTGAAGTAATTGATTGAGATTGATTAGAATTACGTGTTTATGTGAAACTATGTGCAAACTGTATGTGATTACGTGAACTTAAACCGAACGCGTTAATAAAAAATCGTAATGGGTTGACCGTTAGGAAGGTTGGGGTCTTAACACATGGGGTTACACTTGTTATGGTCCGAAATAGCAAAAACATCAAAGAAAACACGCGGTACAACGGACCAGGCCACCCGGAGTGAGCCGGGGCAGAGTGAGCGGCCGCTCACTCTGGCCGCGCGGCCGCTCACGGGCTACTGACGTAACATAACCGCCTCAAACACCTATTTTAAACACTCTTAAGCCCCAAGTATCCTCTAAACTCAACCCTAATCGCCCCCTACTGCCTATTTACGAAAATAATAACCTCAAACACCTGCTAAGTCTCAAGAACATCGATCGGGAAGATTGGAGAGCAATCGGTTGGTGGTTTTGAAGTGCTTGTGGTATAATATTCAATCTCTTGTGTTTTAATCTTCTCTAATATGTTTTTAAAACATCATAACCGAGTTTGTCCAGGTCTGAAACGTTTTCATAAAGATTAAAACTTGATGTTTATAAAGATTGAATGGGCTAGACATAATCTTATGTTATTATTATTTGATAGGTTGCATGATATGCGTGTCTATGATGTTTTAGACTTCTAGGGTTTATGGTTGATGATGTTTAGCATGTATTTTGTAAGGTTCTGATCATGTTATGTCTTATGAATGTTGTATGATGTTTGTTGATCAATTATATGCGTATATGAGTAGTTTTAATAGGAGTTTATGCATGATTAAAATCTGGACAGAATCTTTGAGTCAACTTGTAGGGTCTGTTACGGACTTAAAAATATAAAACTTGATGATTTCTTCGCATGGTTGTATTATACATGGTCTTAGCTTTTCATAATGGGCAAAATCGTCTGATTTGGACGTCGTTTGAATGGTTTTTGAAATTTTATTTGAATAAGGGTCAAATCAGATTTTTGGACATGTAAACTGAGTAAACTTTGAACGATCATAACTTGAGTTCTATAAAGAGTTAGGTTATGAAATTTGGACAGGAGGTCAACATTGGAATAACTTGGCTTTTCCAAGTAGATTCACCCCGTTTGGGTGAATACACAATGTTTGGGAATTTTTCTACTAAACTGACCTGTTGTGAAAACTTTCTGGACATAGCTGTGTTGTACAAATTTTTCATAATTTTTAGGTTTAGTTTCGAGACAAAAAAAAAATGTTAGTTGTCAAGTAAAGCCCAAAGAATACTCAGTAAAAATTTGGTAGTCTAATTAGTTTGTTAAGTATTTTAAATAAATTGTTTTCCACAACACACAATTTGTCTTAAAAACGCAGATTGTTTAGAGTATGTTTATGTGACTATTTGGAGTCTTATGTTGTATGTATTTGACATGAACTTGTATGGGCACTTATGTGGGATGTACACGAAGTACAAAACTGATGTTAATCAATGTGTTCACCAACGGGTTCGTAGGGTGTACTCGTGCATGTAGAATCGCTAGGTGTCACATACACGATTTTGAACTTTTAAACGTCTTGGACAAACGGGTTATATGGTGTATTGGTTATGAGTCGGTAGCACATTATTGTTTTTGGAGTTTGGATAATTTGCTTGCAACCAAAGGTGAGTTTCACTACTTTTTCTCAAAAGCATGCGTCTCGGGATTGAGACAACTTTGGTAAACGTTTTCTAGTCCGGTTTGGGACTACTTTTACATCTTGGGTTTTGAGATGCTTTGACTCCTTGTGTGGGTCGGGCTTTGACTCCTTGTGTGGGTCGGATTTTGACTCCTTGTGTGGGTCGGGTTTTACGATTCCTTGTGTGGATCACGCTTTTATCAATTTACAACTTTAACTGTCCTTTGTGAACTAAACACATTATATCACTTAAAGTCCTTACATATTATTGGGTTAATCGCTGGAGGCGAACAGGGTATTAGTTGATAGTGCTATTAGGTTGTGCAGCAACCTCATGCTTGAGGTGCTTGTGTCACGGGCATGAACTTCTGACCACATCTTTTCTACTAGTGTTGATAGACACTAGTACTAAGGCAGTTTAACGTATGTTAACACATTTCTGAAGGTTCCCAATAATCACATGTTTAGTTGCAATGAGTGGGCTAGCTACCCCTGACAAGCTTAAACTGATGACACTTTAACATTTGGGTTTTTGACAACTTTGTACCTGTTATCCAAACTGTGAACTCACCGACTTTATGTTGACACACGACATACATGCTTTTGCAGGTAGTTAGCTTCCGGTGCCACGATTAGAAAGCACTGCACACATCACTGCATTTGGGTCTGGGCATACCTCCAAACTTCATTCTATGCTTTTACGTTTTCTTTCATATGGTTTTATATTGGGCGCATTGTTTTGCGCATGGTTTTAAACTATCTATGTTTGGTTTACGCTTTTGCAACTTTACTAAACTTTTTGGTAAACGCTAAACTTGATTTTTGAAAAAAACGAACTAAATGGTTTAGGCATTTAGAGTCGTTCTTATGACTTATGGCTATGGGATCCTGATATGTCACGCGCCTTGCGGTATAAACCCCGCAGTGGAAATTTGAGGGTGTGACAATTATTTACCATTTTATGTTATAATTTTGAGTTATCCTCCCGCCAGATGGGAGAAGTTTTTGAGTTATCCTCCCGCCAGATGGCGGTGATTGAATGCCTGAAGGGTCCTCATGCTCAGGATTTTTTGACCGTTATCCCGATTGAGGGTTTAGGTCAATGCATGTCCGCAGTGGAGTACAGGGCTATACTCAAATACCGGTTGATGATCCCTATGTACCCGGAAGATGAAACATGCCCCATCTGCCGTAAAGCTTGCATGGATAAATATGGGGAGCACGCAATTCATTGCAAAGAGCTCCCTGGTTTCAAATACCGCATGACTGGGTAAGGGACGTTTTGTGGGATCCTGAGAAGAGCTGGGATTTCTGCAAAAAGGGAGGCCCCTGTAAATTTCCTCACAGACCCTGCGGAAGGGAGATCAACCCTGCGACCAGCAGATCTGCTTGTCTTTGGTTGGGAGAGAGGGAAACATGCTTGCGTGGACCTCACAGGAGTATCTCCTTTGGTTGGGTTAAGGGAAACAGGTTTGTAGCAGGGCAAGCATCGAGAAAGGCGGAATCAAAGAAAGTAGAGAAGCATGCTAAAGCTTGTACGGAGAACCAACATGTCTTTATCCCCTTGGCCTTTGATACCTTTGGTTCCCTAGCGCCAGAAGCTATCCGTTTCTTGACTAGGGTCCAACGGGTCGTCCACAGCAATAGTTCATCTCCAGAGGGGCAAGGATTTGTCTTTAGTATACTAGGGTTCGCAATTCAGAAAGGGTGTGCGGCGCAGCTTGTTGCCCGTCTACCTTCTATTGTGATGTAACTTTCGTATTTCGTATTAAATATAATACAATGACAAAGAAAAAAAGACACAGTGAATCATAAAAATGACACAACGATGAAAATAAAGAAAATACACAATGCAACATAAAAGACTCAGTGATATAACATAAATTCTAAAAACTACAAGCTGAAAATCCACAAAATCGAAAACCTAAAAATATGAAGGCTTAGGTCGATGGGACGGTTCTAATGCCACTTGAATGAGTTCAATCAGCCTCCGTTTAATACTCTTCATATGACCTCATATTGTTCTGTCACTGTGTATTTGATCACAACCATATAAAAATATTACAACATTTTATAATGTTTATAACAATTTGTACAGTTTCATACATTTTATAGATTTTATTCTTTTTAAACAAATATATATTAAGTGCTTACCTTATTTATTGTTTTAAAACGTTTTACCCATTTATTTATAATCGAAACTAAAGTACTGTATTTGAATAACCAATCGAGCATTACTATACATTGTAAATAAACATCACAGATATAAATAACTGAACATGAATTGAATGTAGATATAAATAAGTTCGTAGATACAAAAAGAAAACCAAAATACAACTAAATATAAAGTACGAAAAGGTAGACATTACCTAGCCTAAACATACGGATACTGACGTGCTGGATTATCCTCCTCATACTATCGTGGCAGTGATGGTGGTGGTTGAGGCTCCAAAGCATCAGAGCTTCTCATCTCTGCCTCTGACTCAATATCCCACATCATCCAGTCCTCAAAACGATCTTGACAGCGATTAATCCTCCTAAACTCCGCTATGAACGCTAGTGGCGTCTTAGTAAATGTGTTATGGGTACTAAGCTGGCTGATGTGGGTCCGGTGTTGCATCATGTTCGATCGCACCGGCGGCACCCTCGTGCCAAATCGAAGCCTGGTCCTAGGAAACTTGCGCGTACAACGCATCCCTATCACAAAGCATCAATCTACGGACAATTATCGTGATGTACACCCCGTCGTATATGGCCCTACGCTTATGTCTGAGATGTGCAGACGCAAACCATTACGCCAAACACATCTCCTAGGCGCACAGACGTAACCGGTATCTATTCCACTCTTTGAGGCCACAACAACAACTCTTTGCAAGACATAAAATCCTAGTGAGATTCATACGAAATTTGTGGTTAGGTGGTTGCTCGTTTGGATAGTTTTTCTTGTACGTACGGAGGTTAAACAACGTGTTTGTAGTACAGATAGTTGTGTTGTACGTACAAAGGTTTACCCGTATTTGTAATCAGAATGATTGTGGTGTTAGTATAAAGGTTTACCCGTATTTGTAATCAGAATTTGAGCATGTTTACATAAGGAAGAGCAAAGAAGGAGAAGAAAAGGGTGAAACAATAATGGATTCTGAGCTTCTATATGTCTTGTATAGACCTACACGATTCGAGTTGATTTTATTAAATTATACTCATTCTTGGTTCATATTTGAAGCTTGAATGTTCCATGAGAAAAACGAGCTAAAAACGAGTAAAACAATTTAACAATAGATAAATGATGATAATTAATGAGTTTAATTACCTTACACTTGTAAGGATTTGAACCAATAATATCACATTTGTAAGGATGGTAAACTAAGTTATTATTTGTGTAATGAGGTATGAGAATTTGCCTATCTATTAATAATAGAAGGTTATGAAAAGTGGTGTGACGGATATCGGCAATAAAAAGTCATATATGAGAATTGAAAGTCATGAGCCTAGAAACTTGAAGTTGAATTTAACGGTTAGGTTTAATTAATTCTTTTTGTTTAGTGAAAAACAGGTAATGCTATATGTTGTGGGTGGTGTGACCAGGTGCGCTAGTCACGCTGGCCGCCACCTGGCTCGCACACACCACAACAAACCAGCGTGAGGGAGGCGCGAGCGAGGCCACACGACCATCATAGCGGGAGAAAAAGGAATGTTATCTTCTCTTGAAAACCATGAAAGGTCAATATGACCGTTGGATTTAAAAACAAAATTCAAATTAAATTCTATAAAAAAAAAACCGGATGAAGCCCCTACTCCATTGGCGGACCTACACCCTGGCTAAGGGGTGCAGGCGCCCACCTTGAAAAAAAAAATTTAGTGTTTATATATACGTGTTTATCCCGTTCGCACCCCATAAAATTTTTCAATCGCACCCCTTGGATTTTTGAAACCAAGGAAAAGCAAGGAAACAAGCCTTCTTCAGTGCTTTCTCCCCTTTATAAGCCTTGAAGCTAAATCGGCGATCCATGCGCTTGGTAGAAAGGTTGGTGTGTATATATTCCTTATTTTTTTTTCGGCGAGCAAGGACTTGGTGGAAAGGTTGCAGGTCTCTCTTAATTTGATGAACTATTTTTTTAAGTGCAAGAAGTCACGTTAACTTTTAATACGCTTTTCTTTTTATTTACTTTATTTTACTTGTCCTTTAATTTAGTTTATTGTCTATTATTTTTTATGAGGTTTAATAAAATACCAGGTTCTAATTATTCAGTTCGATTCTAGATATATAAATCCAAGAATTTGAAAATCGTTTTAACGAGGTAACATCCGTGTTACTTGTTTGTATTAATAGCTTGAGTCCTTGTGATATTTTTGGTGCGTTTGATGTTCCAAAACTACTACGATTAGCTGAGATGTATCTACAACTTTAGATTTTATAATTTTGTTATGCATATTTAACGACGTTTAAATTACTTTTGGCTTTTAGTTTCCTTTTGTTGATTATATAATTTTAGTATTATTATTTTTGGTATACGAGTCGACCCGACCCGACCCGAACTGTGTCACCTGATGGGTAAACGACACAAAGGCTTAGAGATTCCGCACCCCATGAAAAAAATTTCTGGGTCCGCCACTGCCCTACTCACCAACACAATCTAATGACTTCAGCAGGGCTTTATCCAGTGACCAGTCAGGTAATTCTTTTTGTTTTGTGAAAAACCATGGCAGGTAAGACTATAGGTTGTGGGTGGCGTGACCGTGGCTGGATGCCACCTAGCTAGTGCACAACGCAACAAACCAAGGTGAGGGTGATGGCGAGGCCATGCGAGCATCGTAACAGGAAAAAAAGGAACGTTTTCTTCTCTTGAAAGCATTGAAAGGTCAATATGACCGTTAGATCTATTAAAAAAATCATTTAAAATTCAATAAACAACAAAAAAAACATGATAAAGTTCCTATTCACCTAGACCACAACAGGGTTAAGTGACTTTGACAGAGGCTTTATCTAGTCTCCAGTTAGCATGAGATGAAGCAATATTACAGGATTAATTAATCTGGTGATAACTTGAGTCACAACACAAAGTTAAATAAAAATGCTAAAAGTTAATTACGTTCATAGATGAAATTAATTATTGGGCTAAATTTGTGTAAGATAGGATTATGGTGGACTTAGGAGGTCATATATGATTGCAAGCCCATATGAATTAAGTCGGTTAATAAAAGAAAGATATAAAGGAATTTGAGGGAATATATATTTTTTGTGGGGGACACAAATAACACGTGATAGAATACGCATGGTAATTGAAGGCTATAACAGAAATCGAAGAGAGGGAAAAAAAAAAGCATGCTGGCAAGCAACAACGCTATGCGGGCTAAATGGTGGTGGAGATATAAAGATGACCCTCAGCAGTTATGGGCGATGGTTGTTGCCTCAGTCCATCAAACTCGGTTGGAGCGAAAGCTGGTGCCACTTAACAGCTCGATTACTCGTATATGGAAGACATAGGTGCTATGGATGTGGTGCTAATGAAAGAACACGCGGTTCTGAAAGATGGAAACAACACGCTCTGAAAGATCATTGGATATGGAATGCGACTCTAATGGTTTCTTTTCCTAGTCTTTACAGGGTAGCCAGAGATAAAACGGTAATGTTTTGGATCATATTTATTTCAGGAGGAACATGATTCATTGGGGTTGGGATTGGATAAAAGACCCGTCGTCGTTTGAGGATTGGACTCAAGTGGGGAATCTGCTACCTTTTGCTGCACAATGCGAGACTTGGCAAGCTAGAAACTTGAAGGTTTTCGAAGGCAAATTCATCCCGATCACTAAATCGGTGGACTTTATTAAGGAGGACTCCTTCTTGTGGATGCGCCAAAGAGCTAAGGTTCCTTCCTTGTCATGGGAGAACTGGTCCAACTTTGATGTTCTAGATTTATTGTAATCTGTTTGTTGCGTTTTTCTGTTTTGGGGTTGTGTTGTTTGGGCCTTGTTTCCAGTTTCTTGCTGGGCTTTATACATATATATATATATATATATATATATATATATATATATATATATATTAGGGGAGGGATAATTTGAAAACCCTCCCCACTTGAGAAAACTCCTTAAACCCACATCTTAACCACTCATTCAACTTGATCTATGGCTGTTATTGTTTCTGCTTTTTGATGAAGAGTAAAGATACTCTTTTAGTCATTAAAGGGTAAAAATGTCCAAACAAAAAAATACTTTCCTCTCTCTCTCTCCTCTCTCCTCTCTCTAATATACTAATAACAGATTTAGCTAACCTAATTTTTGTTCAACCCAACCAACAAAAACATATGATAAATTATAAGGTGAACATAAAAAAAATGATAAATTGTAACCCAACCAACAAAAACATATGATATTTTATATTCCAAACACAAAAACATATGATATTTTATACTCCAAAGGCAAAAACATGTGATGAATTATAACCTAAACAATAAAAACATTTGTTTTTAAATGAAAACAAATGTTTTTGAAAGGAAAAAACACCAGCTACATCCTCCTTCACCTTAGGCCATCACACAATATAAATATATGACCAGAAGTAAAAAAAAATATAATTGCAAACAAAAAAAAACCGAAAGATAACAAAACATTCTTTGATTTCTAAACTTGCATCAACCATACAAATTGAAAGAAAAAAAAACATATATAATTTGCTACGTAAAGGAAATGGTCTCACAAGTAATTTAACCTACTTGTCATATAGATTCATTCAAAATGTCTTCCCACCACTAAGAAATGGCCACGACAGTACGACACCATACACGTCTTCCTATCTTATGGCCAACCTCATGCTTGTGGCCACCATCATTTCCTTTCCTCTTAGTATTATTATTATCTTCCCACCACTCAAACTAGAATTCTCTCCATCAGAACTCTCTCTAAACATCAGAAATCACCTAAGGAGATAAAGAACTCACCAATTTTTGTTGAAACATACCATGTTCTAGATCTAGATCTTGGAAAAAAATTCATTGAAACCTAGATCTAGATCTTGAGCACTAAAACACCAAACCCATCTCCACCCGCGTCGAAAAACCAGGCCTGCACAACCCCGAACAAGTACCGGCTTCAAACTCATGGTCTGTTTCTGCATCTTCAGATCTACGTCGGCTCCAACCCCTCTTCAACATCGTCAACCATCATCGTCTTCAGAACTACATATGTGGTGACGGGTAGTGGATTTGGGTGGGTGTGGGAGGATGTATGAATAATCATTTGTTTTTGGATGGTTTGGTTTTGTGTAAACATGAGAGAGATAGAGAGAGAGATGGGTGGTGATGATGTAGGATATGGGTTAAATGGTCAAAGGCAGAGTTATCAAGAGAGAGGGAGAGAGACCACAGTAACAAAAAAAATAAATACCAAAACTAACCTTGTGATCAATTTCAAAAGTGTAGACGTGGATCAATCAAAGCCATACAATTGGGTTTTCTTGGTTTCCATAAGTGAGAGTGGTTTTCATTTTAGAATTCCCCTATATATATATATATATATATATATATATATAATATATATATATATTTATATATAGATGTTTTGTCGTTAAAAGGCTAATGAATTAATTTAAGCAAGCAAACAAGCTAGTAATTGATTCATTCTTATTTCTTTTACTATAACCGTTACTTTGATTGTGTTTTTGTTCCGTTTTTATTATGAATAGCTAAACTTTTTAGCTACTTAGGTTTTGATGAACTTTGAATCTATGTTTTGACTTTTTTAGGTCGACTTTTAACTAAATAATGTTTTGAAGTAAAATAGTTATTTGATGTTGCTAATTATGAATATGTTTAAAGAGTTAACCCGAACACAATCCGTTTGACTTGAGTTTTCATGATTTTGTTATTTTTAAAATTAAAATTTTACACCAAAATTACAAATTAATATAAAAGATTGTTTTTTTTGTTAAATCTTATGTCGATTTCTTTCTAACTTATAACTATGGCATAAAATACCAACACAAAAATTAAATATAATATAAGCAGGTTCAACACGTCAACCCAACAACCCGTTTGGGGTGACCTGAACTCGTTTAGGCTAAACCCAAACCCGCGAATTTCGTGTTAGGTTCATATTGTGTTTTTGGTTCATCTCAGAAATTCACACTCCTAAATATTCATACATGTGTTTTGCTCTGATTGCTGTTCGTAGTTGGCTTTATTGTCTTGGTATGAAGAGATTCCCCCTAGCCGTTTGTTAGTATCAATTTACTTTTCTAGCAATTAGTTAATTAGTAATCAAACAATTACAGCAAACACTTTTCACGGTACTCTACGTTGTTTGACACCTGACTTACCTTATCTAATAAGGTGATAAGGAACTGATTTTAATCTTATTTTTCATTGACCCTTCGATATCGATCAAATTTTGGCGCCGTCACCGGGGAATTACATGGTAGATGATTGTTGATGAATTGGATGCTTTAGAATGGTGTGAAAAGCCTAGAAATCACCCAAATAATCCCCTAGAATCGCCTATTTTGTTGGCTATGCCCCCAGCTTAGCTGCTCTGGCAGCTTTCTACCAAGCTTTCTACCAAAAAGTGTTTTTGTCGTAACGTTTTTCGTTTTCTTCACCATTTATGGCCACGACTTCATTTTTCGACCCTCTATATGTCATATACTAATATCTTCATTTTCACCTTATGTATTTTTTTTTTCAAAACGTGTTCAATATTCATGTCTGACCTTCAACACATCAAGTTCTCATAGTTATTCAATTTCACATATATCAACACACAAAAACACATAAGCTTTAACATTTAGACATTTAAACACCCATTCCATAAGTGGTAGGATTTAATCTAGATGTTAATATTATAGAAATATTATAGCTAACTAAACAAAAATAAATCAGTTTCCTAATGAAGAGAGATCTAATTTGGATTGCTAGGTTTGTTCTAGGTGTTGTTTGGTATATTTGGACACTCGGTAACTCAGGGTCCATCCTATTTATTCACGTCTAGTTATCCCTAGGTATTTGGTTTATCATATTAGAGCTACCTTCACAGTTAGAAGATTATTCGCATTGTTAGTATCACGTATCTGATAGTTACATGATTCAATATTGCTAAGGCGAGTTGTGTCTCCTTAGCAGTTTAATCATAGCCTTGATTATTCTACATAGATCAATTTTTAGGAACTTAAGAGTGTGGATCACTCACTCCTAGCTTCTTAATTACTATAGGATTTTACCGTCTCTAGCGAGAGGTTAATTGATACAAAAATTAGACACTTTTAGTTAATTGTCATTCTTAAAGGTAATTGCATTATTTTAAAGGATTCATTACATGCGTGGTTCTTCATTGTCATGTGATTTACATCTTAGTATTTCCATCTTTCTAATAGTGAATTTGTTTTTATTTTAGTGGGTTAATTGCCAATTTCGTCCATGTGGTTAGCCAAATTGCCTAAATAGTACAATATCTTTTTATATCTCATCTGGACCCCTGTAATTTTCATTCCTTGCCATTCCCATCCACCACCTAACGTCGTCCATCCCCTATCATTAAGTTAGGGGCATTTTTGTCATTGTACATATTTATTTTTATTTTTATTTATTATTTGTTTACCCACCCCAAAACACCCCTATTGCATCCCACCTGTTCACAAACACAACCCACCTTCTTTTCTTTCTACCTCTATGCACCTCTTATACCCCCACCTAAGATTAGCCAAATTCTTTTCTCTCTTCTCTTCAAGCAACACACAATTTACATTCACATATTACCTAAAGAGAGAAAGTAGAGAGAGATAGAGAAGGATTATAGTGAAGAACATGAAGCCTGCTAAGGCCTCCAGGCGGCTGGTCTCTTTAGGTAACAAACACAGAAACCAGAGACAAGAGTGATGGTGGTGATTTTGTTGATTTTAATAGTGAAGGAGTTAGAGCTGTAGATTACTGTGGTGGTTACCGTAACGATATTTCTAATGATGATGGTGATTGTCAGCAAAAGAGATGTCACTGGACAGTACTTGGAGGCGGGTTATTGTGATGGTATTTTCGTTAGTGAATATGAACGGTGGTGTTATGGAGGATGGTAAAGGTGGGGGTGGGTGAGGAGAGAGAGAGAGAGAGAGTAAAGAGAATATGAGGTAGAATGAGAAAGGGTGGGGGTAGGTAGATTAAATAAAGTAAATGGCGGTAGTGGTGGATGGTGAGGATGGCATGGTTCTGACCTGCGAGAACCTTGGATCCGACACACGAGAACCTTGGACCCGGACCTTTTTAAATATATGGGTTGGTTTCCGGTTCTAGATTTATATGAAATAATAGTTCCAAGTCGAGTCGGACTCGACCCGACGATTCTTGTATAAGAACCACAAGAACCTTTTGTCTATCAATTAGAATGTATAAGAAAACCTACAATTTATAGAAATGGTCCAATAGATATGTATTATTAATGCAAAAAAAAACCCAATACTCTTCTTTCGTCTCTTCATTATTCCTTTTTTACGTGTTATTGTAATCAATTTCATGTAATTATAATAAAATATCAAAAAAAAATATTTTAAAGAATAACAATGTATTTTCTATGAATATTTTCTAACTAGATGTATATGTAAGGATGCGATATATTGCATAATATATTCATTATATCCAAATTTGAAATAAATATTTATGTATGATGCTTTGATGCATTTATATGTATGTACTTGTGACAAATAAAAGCAAACATACCACATATTAAGTTTATGTCTTATTACATAGTTACATATTACTAGATTATGTATAACTAGATGTGTTCTGATGTATATATACATGTATTGTTGATTTATTATGTATACATAATGGATTTGCATAGTGTTTCGAGTGATGAGAATGAGAAAACTGTTACATAAATACAATCCGAGAAACGAAACGTGACTTAAAAAAGGAAGCTCGTGGGCTATTCTTTCAACCATATGGAGGAATTCTTTGACGAGCATGGTAAAAGAATAAGATGTAATCCTTCAATGGCCTATTACATATGGAGGAATTCTTGCAACCATATGGAGGAATTCTTTGACGGTTCGTGGTTACCAACTTCATCAATAAAATGGTACATGGTTCTTGTGGGCCCGCTTGGCTCAGGTCTGTTTCTACCCTTTTCACAACCCTAGCTGAGATGAGGGAGGGACGAAAATGGCGAGAACAGGTTTAAAACCTTAAAGGATAAAAATGTACCTAACATAACGACAATGGAATGGACGGAGTTAGGGGGAAGGAGGGGAATGACAAGGATGTAAACCATAGGGGTCCAGATGAGAAGAAAAAAGATGTACTATTTAGGCAATTTGCCCCAAAACACATGGACGATTTTGGCAATTAACCCTATTTTAGTATTATTTTGAATCTAGTTTTGTTTTTTGGTTGTCTATAGGATTCATAGGTGATCATGCATGTTTACTACTCTTTGACCAGTACACTTCTCGTGCATCTGTAGTTTTCAAGTGAGTTCAGTTTATTTAAAAGTTGTGTTATATATATATATATATATATATATATATATATATATATATATATATATATATATATAGAGAGAGAGGTTCGGATACAAAGGCCTCTTTTCGTGAGAAGGGTAAGAGGCCCTCTGAGAGTGACACGTGGCAGAGTTCTAATTAAATAAAAAGAGCAACAGAGTAATTTTATAAATAATCAAATTTTCAAAGTTTAATTATCACATTAATGAGGAGAGATTTTTGGGATTTTGTTTTGTAATTTTATAACTGAGTATCATACATTTCTGTACAATCTCATAGTTTTGTGTTATAAATTCAAGAAATCTCTGAAAATTAAAATCGTCATTTGTGTATGTTGTGTTTTATCATCATCAAATTAAGTTTTGTGTTTTACTATTATCGTAGAACCAAAAAACACAACCAAACACAAACAGTTAATTTAATGTGTACAGTGTGTTTTTTAACACTTTTTGATAAACATAAAGCACACAAACAATAACAACACAACTTTCCACTCAAACTCAACAATTTGATTAACTATGTGTTTTAACACTATCATATAAACATAAAACTAAAATGCATATATTGTGTCACAACACCACCGGATTAACATAAATACACAGCCATACGTTCTGTAAATTGTGTTTTTGCATCATATGAAAAATGAGCCTAAAGAAGATCAAACACATTCGGATTAACATAAAACACACAGTATAACACATCATTTGCTAAACTACTTTATGTAGAAGATTCCCTTGCACCACTATTACTTCTTTCCATAGAGACTTCATTTGCTTGCTTTGTTTTCTTACTTTGGATTCTAATAGTCAAACATACAGAGGATGCAATCTCATTGGCTTGTACCGGGGATGCTTCTAATCCCAAGGTGCACATATAATAGTCGCACGTCTAGAAGAGGTGATATAATCAAGGAGGTGTTTAAATTATTGTGGAGAGAGAGAGAGCGCTTAAATTAAGGAGGTGCTTAATGATTTTTTGGTGTTTTGACAACTATACCCTCACAAGCCCTAATTTATTAATTAGATTATAACACAATTTACAACTTTGTCATCCAATTAATCTCAACCATCCATCAACATGATCTAAAGGCCACAATTATTTGTTATCCTTCGCACAAAACACATCCTTTGTACCCTAACCCATATATATATATATATATATATACACACACATAGAGAGAGAGAGGGGAGAGAGACTAAAGATCAAATACAAAGTGTTTTTTTTGGTAAGAACTGTGAGAATCAAAGGGGGTAAAATGTCACAACCCGGCCACAGGGGGCCTGGACGAAATTACAGTTTGGTACAACATTCACGCGAATGCAAGCAACAACGGAAACGGTATATAAATAACTAACTTTATTAATATAATTTATACAATTTAATTACATAATGCAATCTCATTTAACTACATCTAGTCCCGGATCGTATATGCGCGGTTGGTTTCTATGGTTACTTGATCGTCTTCTGGTTCGTCCACTGGTTGTGACTCCGAGTTGCAATCATACATTCTTCATATCTCCGATGTCGGTACCTGAACACATGCTTAAAATGGTTTTGGGTCAACAATAATGTTGGTGAGTTCGTGTGTTTAGTTACATAGGCGTCCAAAATTAGTTTATCAAAACAGTTTCATTTATACAAACAAGTTTATCATATTCAAACACATTTATCTAGTTATGGTGTTACAGTCCTACAAGCTGGCCACTCAACCCTTGGTACCTAGCCCATGCCTAACCATGTCTAGATGTAACAACATAAACTATACCCGTTACTGTTATAGTTCTCAACCTATGCCCTGCCTCATAGGTTCCCCAATGGCAAAATATATGCCGCAACGACCCGTCGGTCTCAGTGGGGGTTTCCGGGTCTAGGCCGGACCACTGTGCGTGGGGGATTCCCCAAGTAGTACTACCCATATATTAAGTCGGCTCTATCCTAGAGTTAATGAGTGCCTGGTTCAGTATGCATAACAAGCAAGCAGGTAATCACGCTCTGTAAAACTAACACCCATAACAATGTATAAAACAGTTTAGAAGCATGCGTCACCCCAAAGCAGTTTAAAAGTAAAAAGAGGGGAGTTCACGAAACTCACTTGTTTGCATAGCTCAAAATATTAAAACCAGTGCTCGGTATCGAATACCGACCTCCTCCTGGTTGGGCCCTATGTCGACACATATATTGTTATTAGTCTTTAGTTTCGTTCATAAAGATTACGTGTGGGAACGAGCGCGAGCGTATGGTTTCAAATATAGTTCCATCTTCTTTTGTCGTATACTTATGTTACCAATATGGTTTAATTGTTAGTTGTAAGGTTATATTATCTAAACATAAATGGAGTGCCTTTCCTAGTTATCAAAGTTCCAATCTTATAATTTAATAGTCGCTTTATAGTATTCTACGTCAAGTTTCATATCTAAACACTATGGCTATTCTCCTTTTATATGTGTATAAGTTGGTATGTGTCGTTTCTAAGTTCGAGTGTCAAGTGATCAATTGTCCGAGTTATTTGAGAGTAATGTTTCTAGACCTCCTAAGTGTTTTTATGTTCATGTGTCCAATCCAAGTCTTGGATATCGATATTCAAGGAATCGAGTGTCCAAAGGTTCCAAAGCTCCAAGTTACCTATGGTTTAAGCGACTAATCCAAATGTCCGAGTTTATGTCATAACATCCTATTATTATTATGTCCATTCGAAATATTATGTTCAAGATGTCAAAATGTTCCAAACGTCGAGTCTAATGCTTCCATTGTTCATGGTCGTATCTAGTGTCAAGTCTCCAATGTCCCATGTCTCATGATATAACTTATCTTATGTCGATTTATTATCAAGTTCGAGTCCTAAGTCGCAAATGCCAAGGTTCCTAGTGTCAAGTCCAAATGTTTGAGTTCATGGTTATGTTAACATATATATACACTCGCCGTTATATAACGCTCGACAAGTTCCACACGCAATATGTATATTAATATTTAAAACTACCGAATTCATAGGTCCGTTTATACCTCACTTTTGGATTATGATTCGAGTTGACCACAATTGACCAGGTTTGACCCGCCTTCTGTTGACCATTTCTATTGACCGACTGCTGACCCGTCCTTGTCTTCGCCTGTTTATATCCCACCATCAACACCTTGAAAACACTTTTAACTCTTCACCTCGAACCCTTGACCAAACTAACCGCACCTATGACCATTACAACATCTACCCTCTGCTCGTACCAACATCAACCACACCATCCTTCTATGTCGACTACTTCGGTCCACCATGTACAATCACCACCCCTCACTATCAATTATAACCCTCTACCAAGAACCACCTCGTCATAATTAACACTCGGTCGCCATCACAGACCCTCGAATACCCACCATACGACCACCCCTGAGCCACTATTAACCACCATCGACAACCATAGCCAACCTTTATCGACTACCATCACACCTAATAATCACCATGACTCTCTATAATCACCATCAGTTGTTGTCAAGGAGGAAAGGGCTGTTGGGTTACCTTGGTTTGATGAGAATCCGGTTACAGAGGCTGCGCCGCCGCCGGAGCTCCGCCTTGTTCTTCGAGTGGTGGCCGACGACCGGGGCTCCTCTCTTTTCCTTGGTTCCTTCTTTCTCTAATTCTCTCTTTCTAACTCTCAGTAGGTAAGTAAGTGTGTTTGTGTGTTCTGATGTATGAAAGATTAGAAGGATAGATAAAGTGTTTGTGTGTTTGAGATGAGAGACAGAGGTGTGATGTGTGTGCTGTGTTGTTTTTATAAAGAAAAAGGGAATGGGTGGCATCATATGAGGTAAGGGTGGGAGGTGTTAAACATTAGGGTGGGGCATGTGTCACCTTTGAGATGGTGACACATGTCCCCGTGGTGACTAATCAAGTTCGTCCGGGTTCGGTTTCAGTTCGTAACGCGTATTAATTCCGTCTCGTAATACATATTATCTGATAATATTTGTATACAATAGTCCGGGTTTCAGTCTTGAACATAACCGTCTCGCTTAATATTTATTCCGGTTACTTATTTATTATAAAATAATAATAAGACGCGAAGACGCGAAAAAAATTTGGGGGTCTGAACCGGGTTGTTACATAAAAAAATTTTATTTTATTTTTTAGAATTTTTTTCCCATGTGCTTAAACATACTTTCTAGATGAATAATACAAAAAAAATTTAAGAAACAATTTTTAGTGTAATTACGTCATTAAAGTAAATACATTAGTTTACACTAGAGTAATTATGTAATTACTCTACACGTAATTACTCTACACCAATTTTTTTTTTTAATTTTTTTTAGTTTTCAATACTATAATATATGTTTAACAATATGGGAAAAAAATTTCGAAAAAAAAATACCTCCTTTGATTCTCACAGTTCTTACCAAAAAACACTTTGTACAAGATCTTTACTCTATATATATATAGGGGATGGATAAAGTGGAAACCCTATCTTCATGAAAAACCTTGGAAACTCTATTGTGACCATTGATCAAGTTTGATCAATGGTCCATAATTAATTTCTATATAATATTTAAAAGCAAGTGGGCCACTCTAATATAAAATAGGATTAAGGGAAATATGGTAAACTTAAATAAGCAAGTGGGCCACTTTAATTTTCTAAATCCTAGGTTTAAAAAGGTTGATTTGATCATTGTCAAGTCACCTCTTTCCTACTTTATGACACTTTTTCTAGCACCAAATATTAACGTATGTTAGTGTTGTGACACAAAGTTCTGACCTCATGTAAGACATCGCTAACATGTGTTACCAGGCATATACTAAAAGAACATAATAAAAGAACACATAAAATGTGTATTTATTTAAGAAATGATAAAAACGATCATTGCAATCAACACTCAAACATATCAAAAAACGTTTCATACAAACATAATTATTTGTGAATTTTCAAAAAAACTATCGTAACAATATAACAAAGATCTAGTTATGCTTCGTTCTTGATACCCATCTTCATTTTTAACACAAAACATCTCTTCACCTAAAAAAAAGATACACACGTGTTAGTTGGCCTCTCCAAAACACATAATGAAACATCACTCACATGTATAGTGTATTCTAAAACATGTATTTTACTGAAATAACGTATGTCATATGAACCCTAACACATGTTAGTTGGGCATATACTAACGTATGTCGTATGAACCCTAACACATGTTAGTTAGGCATATACTAGCATGTGTTAGCATCACTAACATGTGTATAAACAAACACCAAATCTGCAGTGCCAAGTGTATCATACTCAATTTTACAACTATGTTAAAACAACTACTCAAATACGATTAATAGGGTTTGAAATCCAACAATAATAAATTTAAAAAATCAAATCATAACCAATCCAAATCCATATACCAAAAAATTATCCTCATATTCATGAGATATATAATATAATAAAAGACATCAGTAGCATGTGTTAGCAAATTCTAAAACATATGTTTTACTGAAAATAACGTATGTCATATGGACCCTAACAACTGTTAGTTGGGTATATACTAGCATGTGTTAGCATCACTAACGTGTGTGAGCATAAAAAAATATGAAACAAAGGAATTGCTTTATAAATATAGATTACATTCCTACACCTGAAAACCAACACTAGAACAGAAACACGTGTTAGTTGGGCTCCTTAAACACATAAAAAGATTACACATTTATTCATCAATTACATGTGTTAGCATATACTAACATAAAAGATGACACATTTATTTATCAATTACATGTGATCTATCAACCTCATGTCCCCAATCCAATAACAATCTAACATAAACAAAATAATAAAAATAAAAAAAATCAAAAAGGTTAACATAAGTTTTGTTTTTTTTCATTCAAGCATTTGATCAAACACTTGGTATGCAACCAAAAGCTATCCCCCAAACTGTTATTATTATTTTTCTAACAAAACCCAAAACCTAACAAAATCAAAACGTAACACAAAACGCACAAATCAAAACGTAACAGCTTATTATTATTATTATTATTATTATTATTATTATTATTATTATTATTATTATTTCACGTGATTTGATGATGATTATGAAGACCACGTGATTTTTTTTTGTTATTATTAAACTTCAACACATATGGTCAAAGAATGTGATAGTTCACATCATAGTTGTCTTCCACCCTTTTATTACTTCTCTGTCTTCACAAGCCACTCAATATATATATTTTTTATTCTTTCTTTCTCTCTTCACAAACCACTACCTCACTCAGACATTACAAAAGTTCTTCACCAAACTAACTTGCTTGAACAAACGGCGTGACTCAGTCAAACAAAAAAAATTCTTTCTTTTTCTTTCTTTTTGATAGAAACCACCGACCCCAAATATGTAGATCAACTCCTGAACTTCCAATTCACCTCTGATCTAACCCAAGAACAACACAAAGCTCTTAGAAAACAGATCGGTCAAAGGATAAGTTTTCTGGGTTTTCGAACTTGTTATTATTATAACCAAAATTGTTATTATTATTCTAAATCTCTGTTTTGATAATAATAATAATAATAATAAGTACCTGCTCTGTTTCAGTCGAAGGTTTGATGTTGTAAAGATCCATTCTTTGACTTCATCGATTTATTTATTAGATCCAGATCCAAACTCCAGAGATGATGTTAATGATCGTGGTTGTGGTTGTGGTTGTGGTTGTGGTTGTGGTTGTGGTTGTTCTTGTTTGAGATGATGATGACGTAGTGGTGGTTGTGTGGTGGTGGTGGTGGTTCTAGAGAGAGACAGAGAGAGGGGAGTGTAGAGATAGGGTAGAGAGCACAGAGATGAGATTCTGCAATTTGAATTTGAAAAGAAAAAGAAATGAAGAGAGAGAGGGGGGAAATAATATATATATATATAGGGAGAGAGAGAAGGGGGAGGAGTGTAAATGTCCAAATTACCCTTAATAATATAATATGGTGAAAATTTGGCTTGGATGATGTGGCACAATATGAGCCAAGAGATGGGTTTCTTGGAGTTTTTCATTTTGGGAGGGTTTTTTGTTTATACTTCCCCTATATATATATATATATATATATATATATATATATATATATATATATAGGGGAAGTATTGGGAGAAAACCCACCCAAATTGAGTAAACCCCAAAAACTCATCATGTGGCCTAGATTAATCCACATCATCAAAAACACAAAATCATATTTTATTCAAGGAAAGCTATTTTAGTCATTTTCTTATCACTCTCTTACACACTCTCTCTCTCTCCTGACATATATTTATTCCTATATCTCTCTCATTTTTTCAAATCTCATTTCTTTTACTTTCCCTCTTTCTCATCCCCTTTCTTTGTCTCTCTCTAAAAATAAAACCAGAGATCTTAACCTCACATCCTCCTCTTTCTATCTCTAAAGACCATCGAACCTCACAACACTCTGCATCTACTCCAACCACTCGTAAACAAGGACCTGGATCCACCTTCCATCTCGTTCAAGAAAACAGAGCAACGAGACGATGAACATACTCGTTCAAGAAAAGATGAGGGAGTCGAGAAGGAAGGGAGCCTCTTTCGACTGAAACAAATCCTCTGTATAGGTAATTATTATTATTATTATTATTATTATTATTATTGAGTGAGGGTGTGTGAAGATGGAGATAACAAACTGATGGTGTTGACTCGAACATCAAGATCTAGATGTAGATGAAACTTTTTTTCTTTTTTTAATAAATTAATAATAAAGATAATGGATTTTCATAGCTAAAAGCAAAACTGTTTGTCATATCATCTACCAAATCAAACATGTGATTTTCTTTGCTATTTCTAATATTTTTGTATAATATGATTAAGACATATATTATATAAAAAGCAAGTGCTCGTTTTGCTTTTTTTTTTTAAGCTGAAACTTTTTTTCTTTGAAAGTGAAGATGAATTTTTTTTAACGTGCAGTGCTTGCAACGAAATCATCATCGTCTCTTGAATTTTTTAATATGCTGGTATGTTTTGATTTGTGCGTTTTGTGTTAAGTTTTGATTTTGTTAGAATAATAATAATAATAATAACAGTTTTGGGGATAGTTTTTGTTTGCATACCAAGTGTTCGATCAAATGCTTGAATGAAAAAAAAAACTTATGTTAACCTTTTTGATTTTTTTTTATATTATTGTTTTGTTTTATGTTAGATTGTTATTGAATTGGGGACATGAGGTTGATAGATCACATGTGATTGATGAATAAATGTGTAGTCTTTTTATGTTAGTATATGCTAACAGATGTTAGTGATGTCCCATTATGTGTGTGAGGGTCCCAACTAACACGTGTATCTGTTCTAGTGTTGCTTTTCATGAATAGGCTAGGAAGAAGGTGGCGTTGGTAATGTGGTTGTGGTAAGTGATGTTATTTTATACACACGTTAGTGATGCTAACACATGCTAGTATATGCCTAACTAACAGATGTTAGGGTCTATATGACATACGTTTTTTTTTTCAGTAAAACAATGTTTTAGAATATGCTAACGCATGCTATTGATGTCTTTTATGTTAACACTTTTGATTTTTTTATATTATTGTTTTGTTTATGTTAGATTGTTATTGAATTGGGGACATGAGGTTGATAGATCACATGTGATTGATGAATAAATGTGTAGTCTTTTTATGTTAGTATATGCTAACAGATGTTAGTGATGTCCCATTATGTGTGTGAGGATCCCAACTAACATGTGTATCTGTTCTAGTGTTGCTTTTCATGAATAGGCTAGGAAGAAGCTGGCGTTGGTAATGTGGTTGTGGTAAGTGATGTTATTTTATACACACGTTAGTGATGCTAACACATGCTAGTATATGCCTAACTAACAGATGTTAGGGTCTATATGACATACGTTTTTTTTCAGTAAAACAATGTTGTAGAATATGCTAACGCATGCTATTGATGTCTTTTATGTTAACATTTTTTATTTTTTTTATATTATTGTTTTGTTTATGTTAGATTGTTATTGAATTGGGGACATGAGGTTGATAGATCACATGTGATTGATGAATAAATGTGTAGTCTTTTTATGTTAGTATATGCTAACAGATGTTAGTGATGTCCCATTATGTGTGTGAGGATCCCAACTAACATGTGTATCTGTTCTAGTGTTGCTTTTCATGAATAGGCTAGGAAGAAGATGTTAGTGATGCTAACACATGCTAGTATATGCGTAACTAACACGTGTTAGGTTCATATGACATACGTTAGTATATGCCAACTAACTTGTGTTAGGGTTCAAATGACATACGTTATTTCAGTAAAACATATGTTTTAGAATACACTACACATGTCAGTGATGTCTCATTATGTGTTTTGGAGAGCCCAACTAACACGTGTTATCTTTTTTTGTAGGTGAAGAGATGTTTTGTGTTAAAGATGAAGATGGGTATCAAGAATGAAGTATAGATGATATGTTAGTATATGTCCAATTAACACTCAAATTGACCCATTTAACATTTTCTAGTGATGCTAACACATGTTAAAAATAATTAATGTAGGAGGTTCTATGAACAACCACCGGAGTTCAAGCCGGCTACTCCGCACAAGGATCGGCTAGAGATGGTGTGCTAAGGATTGAAACATGAAGCTGAAGATGCCTAGTAAGGAATTAAGCATAACGCCGGGGTTTAATCAACATGTGTCACTGATGCTAACACCTGTTAGCATATGCCCAACTAACACGTGTTAGGGTTCAATCAACATGTGTCACTTATGCTAACACCAGTTAGCATATGCCCAACTAACACATGTTAGGTTCTATGTAAAACCACTGGACTTCAAGCCGACTACTCCGCAAAAGGATCAACTAGAGATGGAGTGCTAGGGATTGAAACAGAAGCCGAAGATGCCTAATAAGGAATGAAGCATAACGCCGAAGACGACTGTTAAAGAATGAAGAATAATGTGTTTTGTTATGTTAGTTTATGATAGTTTTGTATCATCTTTTTAATTGTTTAGATTTATATGAAACTAATTTGTTACACTCAATGTTGATTGCAATAAATTTTTCTATACATGTTTTCTTTTATGTTGATATACTAGTCCAAAATTATCGTGATAATTATCTGAACCAATAACACGTGCTAGTGATGCCTGTGAAAAAAGTTTGTTTGAAGAGAACAACTAACATGTGTTAAAGGGCTCGTACGGCATACGTTATTAATAAATCTGGATCTTTAAATTAATATATTAAATAAGTGGTAGAGAAAAAAGTAGGAGAGAGAAGGTGGAGAGAGAAAAGGTGGAGAGAGAAGATGAAAAGGTGGAGAGAGAATGTGACAAGATGGAGAGAGAATGTGAATCCATTTTACCTATATACCCTTTTCCTAATATAATATCATTTAAAGTATAGTATTAAAGTCAAGATGGAGAGAGAATGTGGGACCATGCTTCACAACCATTGATCATGCTTGATCAATGGTTGTGGTAAGGTTTATAGAGTTTACTCAAAAAGATAGGGTTTTCTATTAAACCTTGCCCTATATATATATATATATTAATTTGGATCATTTGAGAACACTTAACCTAATTGAGAACAGAGAAAACCATTCTGAATAACACATTTCTATAAGGCAAAAGAGACATTTTTTTCTAAATCGCACCTTTTTTGTCAGAATTTTTTTGTTTTTACATTTATATGTATATGTAGATAAGTGTCCAAAATTAAAAAATATTCAATTGTACATAGATCTGTAATGTAAGTATATATGCAAATGTGTAGAAATGATTGCACATACATGTATAGAACGGAAGATTGTGGGTAAGAACATGTTTTTCTAACGTAGATACGTGTGTATACATGTTTGAAATTGAAAAATAATTATCATACATATAGGTTTGACAATATACACATATGTATAATCGAAATCAAAAATTGATATATATATATATATATATATTATGGCAAGAAAAATTATGATCTAGTAAAAAAAGTCTTTTTTTGCCTTAGAGATGTGTGGTCTAGAATGGTTCTGTCGGTTAATTGGCCAAGTGTTCTCTAAGAATCCCTACCCTACATATGTATGTATATGTATATATATATAGTTTTTGGCGTCGTTGTTGAGATACTTAGCGACTGCGAAATTAGCTTGACTAAGATTTACTTGTTTTTATTTGGCCTTCGTGTTTTCTTTATATTTTTTAGGATTCTTTAGTTTGTGTGTTATGTGCTATTTGTGTGTTTTTGTGTTGAATCTGTTTTTATTGTCTTGTTAGTTAAGTCTCTTTGTCTTTTCCTTTTTACGTGTTTCTTTATGTTTTTCTGTTTTAGTTTATGCCTTGTACTCGCTTTTAGGGATCATCGAAGCCTACCATTCCAAAGCCGAAAAGGGACAATGCTGACATTCATAGGGAGCTTTGCAAGAGGATTAATAATCGAGCTAAAAAAGTAAGTTTCCTACTCCCTTGTACAGTCACCATCTAAAGTCATGGGTGATGAAAATCCACTCATTAGGTTCATGGTACACCATAGAATGTGTAAAGGAGCCACGAGAATGACAACTCCCATTTTACTCGAACTGCCATACCCAAGAACTACACTTGCCAATTTCCTTACACATGATCAATACCATCGCCAATACTGCTCAGTTTCATTGCCTAAATGATGAGGATGCTCTAAGCCATATGTCTAGATTTGTGCGCATTTGTGACACCTTGGGTCTAATACGTGTCACCCTACTGTTTACTTTAGAGTATTCCCATTTTCTTTGTTCGGGTGTGCTGCCACTTGGCTAGACACTCTTCCCTATACCACTTGGCTACACCTACATAACCGCTATGTAACCCCAGTTTTATATTAGTATTACATAGTTTTCAAAGTTTTCACCACTAAAGAGAGATTTTTTCTAGCTTTCCCCTATACACACACACACACACACACACATATATATATATATATATAAGATAATAAATAGGTAGAAAATACATTTTAACTTAGGATGTGCCTGTAGACCTAACCAACTTTGAAAGGACCTAGGATTGTTGTTAATACAAATTAATTAGTCATAATGTTTTGTGGGTTCTTACCTTAGGATAGACGTAAAACCGAAACCATCGGTGGACTTTTGAGGCCATTGTATATCACACCTCGAAATACGGGAACTAAAAGTGTTAATAGCCAGAAGATTGCAGACTTCATTGTATTGGACGACAGAGACTAGCGAGGTGCTTGATCGGTGCTTAAAGACGATTCTCAAGTCATAGTGATTCGGTCAACACTCCAATGTCTCCAAGTAAAGTTAAGAAGCCGAAGACCTTGATGACTTGTCACCAAACACCTTAATGAATCATCACCCGGTACCACTACTTGTAGTGTTGACAACGCACTCGATCAGTGTCATCGAGAGCATCACCCGACAACAGCGTAGTGTCGACTGTTGCCTTTGATGAGTGCCAACGAGTTTCTGTGGCGTCCTTAACCGAGCATGAGAGACCTTCCTTTTCGCAGATTAAATAACGGTAGGTCATGTTTCCCATATAGATTAGTCATGCTTCTCTCAAATCTAAACTTTATGTTCTGGAGTTGCCCATCTATTATTTGGTCAATAATCGATACCAACTTGTCTAGCATGGTATTTAGCGTGATCATGTGGCTTTTTATCAGCAAATGTTGGCTCTCCATGTTGTTGGTTGTACACCGGCCGAAATTCAAATGTCGGTCCTTCCACAACAACACAAACTTTGTTCTGAACAGAAAAAGCCAGTTGTCCTCCACGTAACGCATCACATTTGCAAGGAAAATATATATTTACGGTTGTTAACTAAATAAATATGCTAAATACGATAATTAAGTCAAAACTCACGCTTCCAACTTTTGTTTTCAAGTCTTAATGTCAGTTGGGTGTAATTATGGTTGTACTCAACCTGTGTGGTAGAATTAATCAATACGCCCACCAATATTGAAACGGCTTCCAATTTTTAGCTTCTTTAAAGAATGGCCTGCAAATTTTTAATATATATTTGTGATATGTGCCACCTGCATAGTGAATGACTAGCATTCGGAAACACAAGCTCGCATTGTTTCACCAACACTAGGTCTATGTCTGTTACTATGACACAAGGCATCATATATAGAGTTTTCTGCTAAGGAGTACTTCACTTTATATAGAACCTTGATGTGTGAAATTTGTACTAAATAAATTCGGGTCAAGTTTAAAAATGAAAAACCCGCTAAACCACACACTAATGGCAAGGGCACTGGTCGCAGTGTAGTAGAACAAGCAAGTACGGAATATCAATCCATGGACACAATCTAGCGACTCCCGGTACTAGACCTCTATAAACTCCAAGCCTAATAAAGTGATTTTTAGGAAATTTATGAATTAATTTTAAAAACTGAAATAAATAAATGAAAACTAAACTCCAAACAAAACAGAGACAGGTGAACTGAAAAATGGTTTGAACTCAAGAATGGATAGAAGCAGACTACATAGGCAAGAATCCCGATACTCATGAATTAAATCGAACCCTGGAATTGAATGAACACCACGTCTAACCTGATAAACCCCTGGATAGTAAACCGAACCTGACAGTGAGACAAGTAAAAATGGACTACCTCAAGTTTCGACAACCAAATTCCCCAAATATCAAATATAAGGCAATTTATATACCAAAACCCTCAAGTTATGAAGCTAAATAAACAAAAGAAAACAGAAACCCTAGGAAACTCTGGACGCTAGTATGTAAGACCCATCCCAAATGATTAAGATTTCCATTTTTGATTAACATTCAAATACTGTGTTTTTTATATTAATCACAATGCGTTTCACAAAAGTACACCGTTTGAGATCATAATTGAAAGTGTATTTGATTACATCCAAGTTAACTAGTATTATTAAATCCGAATACAAAAGCATGCATGCGGAAGCTTGAGTTTGGTATGCGTTTGATTCTCCAAAAGAGGGCTTGATCATCTTTCCAACCCATTCCCAAGTTGTACCTAAGGTTTAACCATGTAAAAATCCAATTAGTGTTAGATAACATACGTTAAAACTAGTAAAACATATGTTAGAAATAGCAAAATCCAAATTCCTTGGGCTGAGGAGAACCCGCCATAGCCTGCAGCCAGGAGCCATAAGCTACGGTGCAGGGTTTTGGCCCTTTTTAGCCTCCTGAGCCGTAGCTTATGGCTCTGAACCGTAGGTTACGGCCTAATCTGTTTCTTAGCCTCAATTTCACCTATTTAACTTGCATCATTTCGACCTGTTTGAACTGGAAATTGGATAGGAAGTCCATACTTACTAGAGGACCTCATTTTACCCAAATTCCTTTGCCCATGACTCATCTACCATTATTCAAACCGAGTTTGCCGTTTGACCCATTAGGGAGTTCGGTTGGTGTATGATACTTTTGAGGGAACTACAAGTGTTTGGATTTAACTATCCATAACCCCTTGGCGGCTTCATGACTCGAAACTCCACCCTTGCATACTCCCATCCTATTGGATACTAATATCTACAAGGTGAGGGATTGTTATCTAGTTAAACCTTGTGCTTGTTACCATTATGGCGAGGTTTCCATGACTATGATCTACTTAGTCATTTTCCACGTTTCCATCGCCTAGTCAACTCCCGCCAAGGTTTAACTATGCATAACGTTTCCCAATTGCCTCATGGATTTCAAAACATAATTTCACCATTTGATTAACTAGGCTATATATGTATTTACATAGTTTTAAGTCGTAGAACAACTTACCTTACTCTGGGCCCTTCAACTTTAAGCTAGCACCGCCCTTGCTTCCCAAGCTTTCTAACTTCGCACCTATTTCATGTTACACACACATAGGCATTTAGTCATTCATTCATTGTGCGTCCATTTCATGGTTCCACATAAATCGAGTTTAACACATATTTTAATTACACAAGTTTCCACATGTTTTCAAGCAATTTCATTCTTTCAAGCATTTTATCAAACACCTTGAGTGCACAATTTCATTATAATTGGGTTCATACAATTTCAAGTTCACTACCCCATACCCTTGCCTTATTAGGCCTTATTATGATTCACAAACATCTACTTGGGCCTGATTATGATAAATTAACATGCTCTACTGCAGCAATTTTTCAATTGAATGTGGAATTCACTAATATAGCAAAACCCACTACATACATAAGTTCAAGAATTACTAAATCATCACATAGTTGCAATTTAATCATTTATACAGAAATCATAAGCATTTTTAAGGTTTCTAGTCACTAGTGAAACCTTAATTATCAATGATTTCATGTCTAATGCAATGCCCAGCATCATCATCATCTTCTCAATTGAAGAGTTTTTATGATTTAAATGGAAACCATAGTTACCTTATGATGTTTTGCACTCTTGATGTTCAAGAAATCAGTCATGCATCAAAGAAATAAGGATGTAGTGGCTGAATTGTAGAAGATGAAGAAGAGTAGGTGAGGTGTGTGTGTTCTTGAGTGTGAATGTCGATCTGCACATTATGTGCTTTGACATTTCCCCCAAGTTCACATATACCCCTTCCACTTATGTTTCCTATATTGACAATATCAGCCCCTCATTTATCTAGTGTCGTTTTTGTTCAAAAAGTGTTTTGTTTATATGTACTAAATCCCACATTTACAAGTTTAGTCATTAAGCGTGTTTATGAGTTTCGGGGCGTTACATAGTAAATAGTTGAACCGGAGTTATCGGCCACCCAAACTGCCAAACAATGCCCAGTTAATAACCTAGCAATCCTAGATTAGATTTCCCACCTCTAAGAATGGTTTCATGTCTTAATAAATTGCTTTTAATAGTTATTACATTTGAATTAGATTTCTCACCTTCAAGGTTTAGACTAAAAACAACAGATTTTTAACCTAGACTAACTCCTAAATCGGTGACGACAATGGACTTGTCGTTTGGAAGGGTTTCACTTTGTTTTGTTAGGAGGAATCTGAAATCAAGGGAAAAGCCAGTGTATAGATTGAGAATTAGGTTGAAGGACTAGTGGAGGTTCATTTACCATACAACGTCCTTGCATAAAAGATGGTGGCAGGTGGTTATAGTGTGGGCTGGTGCTGATGGCTGGGAGAGAAAGAGAGCGTGTGAGAAAGAAAATGATATTTAGTATGATTTTAAATTTTGTTTTTGTTTTATCTATTAAAATATTTATCAAGAATTGGGTAAAAAGGTTAAATTACTATTATACCAGATTTAGTGTTAAAATTTAACTAGGTTAGGGCTAAAGAACAACATGTGTCACCACCCGCCCTCAACCCACTACTGCCACCGCCAACCCACCACCTCCCATCATCCACCCAATATTACTCTCTTGGCGGTGTGTATAAGGTTTCCAACGCTTTTTGAAAATTATTCCATGGAGACACTACAATGCTTATAAAAGAATAAGTGCTACAAGTTTACATATAGAGTTCCACATCTGACAACCTTTGGGAAGGGATCGCAACAAGTGATTTTCTTTTCCTTAATACAATGCCAAATGTTTCAGTAAGGTCATGTTCTTCACCTTTGGGCAACTTCCAATCAAATGAATGCAAGAGTGAAGCCAAGATAAACATTATCATTTTCTCGGCCAACGCAACACCTGCACACAATCTTCTCCCTGATCCAAATGGGAAAAACGTCAAATTGTTTCCCTTGTGATCCAGTTTGTTTGCCAAGAACCTCTCAGGATTGAATTCCAATGGATTGTTCCAGTACCGAGGATCCCGTTGGATTGACCAAACATTCAGAAAGATAGTACAACCCTTTGGGATTGTGTATCCACCTACCGTGCACTCCTCTCTTGAAGATCGCGGGACTAGGAAAGGGACTATAGGATACAACCGTAGTGTTTCCTTGACTGTTGCATCTAGGTAAGGTAGGTTTGGGAGATGATATTCTTCTACCATGTTATTTACGCCTACAATGTCTATTAATTCTTCTTGAACCATTTTCATTACGTTACGATTTTGCATAATAGATGACATTGCCCATTCAATGGTTGTTGCCGCTGTGTCAGTTCCTGCCGTCAAAGCGTTCTGATAGAACAAGCAATTGTACTCAATATCTTTTTTTGGATATGTTTATTGAAAGCGAATATCATGGATAGAACCAAAGGGGTGTCAAAAAGGTAAGTTCTAGAAATTATTGGATTGATATATATATATATATAAAAAATTAAAGTCTGAGTTTTTTTTAAAGAAAAATATAAGTTGGATCCCCTACTGAAAGCGGTTCATCTTACCATAAGAAGTGCCTTCATTTGGGTCATGCTAAGTGATGTTCCACTTGGGTCTTTTCCGTCCTTGTGGTCTAGTAACATCTGTATAAAATCTTTATTTCCTTCATGCTTAATTTCATCTTGTGGCCTTTTCAAGTTGGATTCGATTCGATCTTCAATGATGCTAGTGAAAATTTCATCCAACTTGTTAAGTTGCATCTTCATGTCTCTCTCAACACCTTGTAGATCAAATCGGGCAAGACTAGGGAAGAAATCAGACAAATTCGCCCTTCCAAGAATCTTAACGATGTTTGAAGTCACCACATCTATCTCACCTCCAAGATTGCCTTTTTTCGCCTTGTTGTTATCCTTTGTGTTTTCCCAAATCATTCTCGTTATGACGTTTGCTTCGGTATGGAAAGCCATTTCACGTACGTCAACCGCGGTACCAACTTTACCAAAAAGATTCTTGATGGTTTTTCTAACCTCGTCCCTTCGAAAAGAAGCAGTTGCTTTAAGATTCCTGCCACTTTGGATCTCATGGACAAATATCTTTCGAAGCTTACGCCATTTTTCGTTATTTTTAGAAAATATAATATCTTGGCCTCCATAGGATATTGCTAAGGCAGCGACTGGTTGGTCGCGATCAGAAAATACCTCATCTTGATCACGAACCACTACTTTTGCTAACTCTGGGGTGTTTATGACAACGTGAAGTTTGCTTCCAACCTTGAACTTAAAGATGGGACCGTAGGTGCGAGCCATGTTGGTGAACTGTGTGTGCAAGTTGGGAGTAAGAAATGGAAGGTAGCCAATGATTGGGAACGAACGGGGACCTGGTGGCAATGATGGTGCACCAATTGAGGAGTTTGAAAGTTTGAACTTAAACCATAAAGTAGACAAGATTAGAAATGAAATGGTGACTACTAACATATGTAGCTCGTTGTTGGTGTTCTTTTGCCACAACCATGACACCATATTATTTAGTTGTGTCATTTTGTTTGTGATAAAATGTGTGCAAGTGGTGGATGTATTTATAGCCCTAACCCATGCCCATGTCAGTGTATATAATCGACTGATAAAAACATGGTGTATAGGGCCGATATATGTTGGGATTGGGCTAGGGCACAAAGTTAAATAAGCATGCTAGGCTTAGGCTCTCCGCTTGTTTATATTAATAAATTAAAATCTTGAGCTTAAGCTGGGCTCGTAAAAAGCTCAAGTTAGCTTGTTGCTCGTCGAGCTAGCTTGTTACTTTAAAAAAAATCATAATTTTGTGTTTTTTACACATGTTAATTAATGGCTCAGCACTTACTGATATAGTGATTATTATAAAACCCCTTGTGCTATTTAATCGGTTTGATTCGGTTTACAAAACATTGATAGGCATAAGACTAGAACCTATCGAAAAAAGAAGAAGAGTAACATAAAATGGTACGTAATAATATATTATTAGTTGTTATGGCTGCGAAATCTTATTATCACTTGATAACTAATTATAGCCATCACCTGTGACGTACTTTTTCAACTAATATGAACTTCTATTTAACTAATGATAATAGAAAAACTGGCGATGCACGTTGTGAAATAAAAATCGCAAATTGTGATACATGACTAAAACAATTACTTACTTGTATAGAAAACTAAAAGATCTCGGCAGGTGAGATACGATGGTGTTGCTTTATATTCACGCTAACATATTTTTCTTTTTAATAAAAACAATCGACACGTTTTTCCCGTATTTTATTAAGAGTAAAACTACACGGATCAGCAGTGCGCTATGTATAATTTTACACTTCGTTTCTTGTTAACAAATTTGCGGTTATCGTCTCTATTATTTACTCAACTTTTTTTAACGGCAAATTTCTACTCCTTATGAGACTTGAACCCATGACCTCCCCCAACTTAGGTGTTTCTAGAAGTTTTGTTTCTACCATTGGGCCACTAACCCCAGTTGCCTATTGTTTATTCAACTGTCATGCATTTGGTCTCTATGACGGATAACCATTATTATTATGTATAATTTTTATTAAATTGACAATACCACCTCTTTAGTTTAAGAAAAAAGTTAGAAATGTATTATTTGGGAATTTTTGCGTAAAGGGATAGGATAGATTAGGGAGAATTAATCACAAAAGGGGTAGCAAATATGAGCATGGTGACAAGGGGGAGATCAACATTTATGACAAGAACAGGACGATCATAGAAAATAATTTTCATGCCGTTAACTATTCATATCTTTTGTACGTTAATAGAAATTGTTTTTCCTCATAGCGTCTTGCAAGTTGGTATTTATAACTTATATATAATTGAATTGTTCAAAAAAGAAATACAATGGAGAAATCACCAATGCTACCCACGATCTCTTCCTCCCTAATCCAGATCATCATCTTAGAGGTGTTTAGAGTTGAGTTTTGAAATGGATTTTTAGATTATTGCGTTTTGAAAACGTAAATAATAAGTTTTTAGTGTTTAAAAAAAGTTTATAAAAATAGATTATTTACGTTTAATATATTAGCTGTAGTGTAACAAAACGCATAATCTATTGATCCTTTATACACGTGGGCTGCAAATTTATATAAACTTCCTTCAAGTTAATTGGGCTGAATGCAAATGAACTACAAACTTAGATGGAGGCCTATTGGGCCAACTAAAATCAATAAAAAAATAAATAAAGACTCAGTTTTGGTGAATCTTGCATACGGAGTTTTTGGCTTGGGCACAGGAATCGAGAACAAAAAAAAAGAGGTTTTTTTTTTTTTTTTAAGGCGATGATCTATAAGTGAACAAGAGACTACAAGACTAGCCAGGAGCTATATTCTTAATCCATAAGTAACCCACCGATTTAATATCCTCAAATAAATTAGAAACATATGCATTCTTATTGGCGAAAATGTAATCGTTGCCAGCCTTCCATAACTTCTTGGTGTTTATGGATACAAATGTATAAATTACTTTAGTTGTTCGAACAAGTTGATGATTTGAGTGAATTCTTGATGTATGTGTGTTCCCGTTTTAGCATATGTAATTAATTATATCCCCATAATCATTAAACACAATGATGTTATCGTTTATCCTAATGTGTTGACAATTATTTTGATCTTATCCTAGCATATGTCGTTTATCGGACTCGAGTCGCTAAATAGCAATAGGCCTTACTACCTGATAATTCTCCTTTATTGGTCACAAATTGTCAAAATATGTCATATGGTATAATTTTTTTGATATAACCTTAGCATGTCTTTATCGACCTCGAATCATTAAATAGAAATATGCCAGTTACTTAAGACTGATAATTGTACACCATTAAAGCATGTTAAACAAGATTAAGTTTATAAGTAGCTTTTTTTTGGAAGGAGTAGATCAACTGGTAAAGCCTTTGGACTCCCTATGGGAGACCCCGGATCGAATCCCAGCGGTTGAATTTCTGCCGCTCTAGCGGGACCGATCCCCTCTACAACCCCAGGCGGGAACCCCACTTTTAAATGGGTAAACCCTCCCCCCCTAAGAATCGAACCCATGACCTCATTCGGTCAAGCGTCCTATCCCTCATTGGGGTGGCCAACTGAGCTAGCCCAGTTGGTTAAGTTTATAAGTAGCTTACTAGCTAGTGTTAATAATCAAGTTGAAATATACAAAAGAAAATACAAATACAAAAAATGAGCAGACTTTTTATATTCTCAATGAACCCCTTCTATCATCTTCTTATCTCTCTTTCTCTTTCACTTTCAGATTATTGTTTCTTCTTGATGTTCACCTACCACCGTAACCAACACCAAGCACCTCCCTAACTGTGGCCATTACAACCATACACAACCATCACAGCTCCTCACCGGAGCTTTCAAGGCATCGTAAATGGATTTGGGGAGGCATCGCGTCCGGTAACCGCCACCGGCATGTTTCCGCCGCCATTCACACCACCATCGGACAAAGATTTCGATCAAGATGCATGTCCCTTTTTCGGGTAGATCGACAAACTTCAAGGTCAGATTTCGTTATTTTGGGCATCTGATGATTGTATTTGTAACCCTTGACGGCGGCGCTTCTCTGGTTTTAACGGTTGCTTCTTCCATGCATTTTTTTTTTAAACTCTGTTTTTATTTGTTGCCTAAAACGCATTTTCTTTAATCTGTTTTTTTTATAAATCTGTAATGGTTATTCAGTAGTTATTTTATGTTTTAAAACTTTGTTTGTTATACATTTTCTGGTCAAAGATTATAAAGTGTTGTTGGAATGTCATGTGTAGACTCATGTTATGTCAGTAATAATTATGTGTTTTGGGCAATAACTTTAGTTTGAAATGAAATTTTGTGGCTCCTCTTGGTTTTAAATGAATGGGATTTGTGGAGAGGTGTTGTCAGAATGTTACGTCGAGTTGTTTCAAGGGCGGAGGTGGAGAGGGGAGGTTGAGGTAGGGATTGTCAGCGAAGCATATTGCAGTAGCATATTCTGAAAGTTAATATTGGAGGTGTGGGTCGATGGCTGTTAACGACAGCAGGAGTATATTCTTAAAGTTAATGCGTGGCGGAGAGGTTGTGTAGCTGAAGGCTGATGGTCTTTCTGGTGGAGGCGTGGGTCGCCAGCCGTTAATGACAGCAGTAGCAGTGGTGCATAAAGTGTGGCGGAGAGGTTGTGTAGCTGAAGACTGATGGTGTTGGAGGTCAGGCAGGGATTGTCAGTGAAGCCTGTTGGAGGCGTGGGTTGACGGCTGTTAACAACAGGTAACTCCCTCAGCTTCGTCTAGAGCTGGATGTCCAGCCGTGTAGGGTCGCCGGTCGTTAATGACAGCAGTAGTAATGGTGCATATGTGTGTTTTGTTTAGCGAAACAGAAAATCATACCTGTCAGTACCAAAGACCTACATAGAAGTTCAGAACAAACTAAGAATGTGTTCAGCATCTAAAGTCCTGTTTTAATCAAAAATCTTTTTCCATACCTGCATAAATTTGCATATGAATTTTTTAGGTCTAACTTTCTTAGTATACATTTTGTTGAATCCTTTGCTTGATTTCAGCTTATGTCAGGTTTGGGTATCCAAAATATGTTAGTTAACTGTTGACATAAGATAGATAGATGGATATACCCGGGCTCCTCCCACTGCTTGGGAGCTTACTTTTTACCTGTGCTTATTTTGTGTAATACAACTTAATAAGTAGATTGTTTCTATTTCGGATTTTAGGGATGTGATGGTTCAGTGCTTTTGGATGATACTAAAACCTTCAAGGGGGAAAAGAATGCAGGCCCGAATATTAATTCGGTTCGCGGGTTTGAAGTTATCGACAATATAAAAGCTGACGTGGAAAGGGCCTGCCCGCGGACCGTTTCATGTGTTGACATCTTGACTCTTGCAGCTAGAGAAGTTGTTGTTTTGGTATTGCAACTTAAAACTTTTGTAATAGTTTTTTTACATGGTTTTAGGTAACGGGTCAAAACAAGTTCAACTTGAAACAAACCACATGTAGTATGACTTGGAACGTGCCCGACTGGATTGACAAGTACACACTCTTATAAAGAACGAATTCAAAATATAAATAGCTAATAATGATTATGAAATTTACAAAAGACTTTTAAAATATGAATAAATAATGTTGATGTAATTTATAAAAGGATATTACTAAACTTATTAATCTAAGTTTTTAATAAAACGACTTAAAAAGTTAGTTTATTAATTAATTACAGACTGTAGGCTATTTACATCCCGACCTTTTGACATGTTACTCTTAGCAAAATAAGTTTTAACCATTTGAGATAATACACTTTACAATTTGTGTTCTCCTTTACACCATTTTGTGTTTTCTAAAAATTTAATCATCTTTATGCAGTCAGGAGGCCCAAACTGGGGTGTTGCACTAGGCCAGCGAGACGGGTTGACAGCAAACCTGAAAGCAGCAAACACAAATCTGCCATCACCCTTTGATCCTCTAAAAACCATCATCGATAAGTTTTCAGCCGTAGATCTCGATTTGAAGGATGTCGTGGCTCTCTCAAGTACTCGCTTTAATAAAATTGAGTTCCTTCTACAAGAGGTGGCAAAATGAGCGGTTCGGCTTGACGGTAATGGGTCAAACGGGAACCAAAATAATTATCATTTGTCGATTTAAATACATTTCCAGTTGTTTAGTCGCAAAATCAAGTCATACACCTTAGCGCCTATGCGTCTAACCGAGTAGCTGCCAACAATGCAGGCTGCGAACAGCAGCATTGCAAGCTGCAACCATCAGCAGCATAATCAACTATTTATTCAGTTTTTACCTTCTGTTTATGTAAGTTTTCCAGGCCGCCTAAATGAATCACGTGCCAATGAGATAAATCAAACGCCTAGACACCTAAACGGTTATTTATCTTGATTTCCATATCCCATTAACTGTTATAAAATTCATACAGCTTTAGCATAAATTTGTTACCTTCTATTTATGTCGGTTTTGCATTCGATTTAAATATATTTCCAGCTGCGGGGTCTTTTTTCGAATATGTACCTAAATGAACTACGCGCCTAAACACTTAGTCGCATAAACAAATAATACACCTTAGCGCGTAAGCGAATAGGCGCCTATGTACCTACGCGACTAAGCACCTATAGTCCTATACATCTAACCAAGTAGGTACCTAAGTGAATCAAGCGCGTAGACGCCTAAACGCTTATTGGTCTTGGTTTCCGTATCCCATTAAATGTTATAAAACTATTGTTTATACAACCTGTTATTCATACAGTTTATTATTAATCTTTAGATGATTCATATTTCTAACAACTTACATACACAACTTTAGTAGCTTTTGTTTGTGCAGACAAGAAGAAACAACATTGCCTAACTTTAGTAGCTTTTGTTTTAACTACATGTTAGTCGCCTGATGTGTTTACATCGTGTTTTGGATATGTTTCAAACTTTTGCGCCACGCGCGTTGTGTTTATGCCACTTTTGCAAACCTCTAGAACAGTAGGCAGATGCAAGCACTACAACTAAATTATCTGATATATAACTGTTTTCGCATCAGTATGACACGTAACTTTTAACTTCTTCTATTTGGTCATACACCTGCTCAAAGGTTGCGCAACGTGCAACTCAGAAAACACCTAGTTACATTTAAAAATACAAAGAAGACAGAAACCATAAGAAAATGCAATGATTTATAACAAATATCATCAACCAAGACCATCAACCGCCAACAAAACTTCTCTTTCAACCAACTCGAACATCTCCCGTATCCGATCACCGAACTTTACAACAACGTTTCGAGTTATTCGTTGCTCAAATTTACAACTTTTCAGCCACACTACCCCAATGGAAACATCACACGCGCACCACCCTGGTTTACAATCAACCATTTCATACTTGACCTGAACCTGCATTTTCCAATCAAAGGTAAGACCGTCATGACCACAGGAAGAAACTATAGCCACTGCGACAGATCTGCCTATTTCCGACGACCAAGACCATCACAAAATGATAAATACAAAGGATCTTAGGCTTGCGACGGGTTTAGCATACAGAAAGTTACTGTAATTTAAAAAAGTTGTGTTTTCTCGCCCTCAAAAGGATGTAAAAATATTTCAAGTTTGTTTCTGTTAGGAAATAATTAATTTCCACATAAAAGTTTGTTTATATGCGAAAAATGATAACTTTGTAACAAACGGTCTCCAGGCAGCATATAATTCTACATGATTATTATGCAGCGAGACTCACATAAAAGTGATCGCCAAATGGCACATCGTGCAGACACATAGCCTCGGTTATAGTCCACCCTTTCCTGTCAGCAATCGGTGACTTCTGTTGCGTGCACGTGACATCACCGCCAAAACTTGACACCCTTCTGTTAAACTTCCAACATAAATTTCTTTCAAGCATATCAGAACGCCCCATGACGGGTTCCAGTCGGTTGTGTTATAATTTAAACACCACAATTTTGCCATAACTTTGTGCTCCAAGTCTCCTCCTTTAAAGATTTCCATAATTGACTCCATCTATAAGTCAAAGTCAAAGTCAACATCATTCACGTATACCATATCAAATGCTTTTCGAGTACTCACATTAATCGGAAGTTCTTCCGAATAGATCTTGGTCATTTTTGCATCTCCAACGACCAAATGGGAAGTGATGTCTTCACATAAACACTTGTCATCTTTTTCTTGTTGATCTTGGAACGTGACGGTTGTATCCTCAAAGGTTTCGATCTTCTGATCCGGGCTTGATGATCTTGTTCTCCATAATGCCATAATTGTCCTAATTTGCACAAATTGATGATTAAAGGTTATTTTACTTAAAAAGTTAGAAAGTGAAGTCATTTTCATCTATATTTATTTACCGTTTAGCTGAACTAAATGACACGAACGAATGGAAGTAAAACCACAGGCGGCCCTCTTCATCTTGAGACTTAGCACCATGCCTAGCATCTATGCCTCGACCTTTAAGCAAAACCATCACAAGTATCGGGCTCCCAACTGATGCCAGTGTCGGGGGAAGGACATGAATGTCTTCTACATCTTCCCACAAGAATGAAAATTTTGTTTTGTGCCCAAATAAATTCGCATAAAACCCGACAATTCTTGAAGATACATACAGTCGGCCCTATAAGTAAGAGATTAGAAAAACTAATATGTTAAAAACTAACCACTTAAACTCGGGTTAAGCTTTTATTAAAATTCTTGAGTGTACCTGAAGGGGCAGTTTCCTTTTGAGAGAACACGAGAAATCACTAACTAGAAATTCCTCGGGTGGCAAGCTAAAAAGCTTCTGAAATATCGAGTTTCTATGAGGCGATCTCACATTGATCTGTCAAGTGGTTTATTATTATCAGATCTACACAGTTTTAGGTGAAAAATGGACGGGCTAGAACAAAACCGGTAAGTTATCGGTGCAGTTCAGGTCAACCTGAAAAGCCGAAACATCTTATACTCAAAAGTTAGATTTTAGTTCGAATATAATTGAAAACATAATGACATTTTAATGATAACCTTATTGTTTTAGATAAAATGGTTTAGCATTTGATGCGTTTCCTTTTTACCTATATATGTTTGGCCTGTTACAAATAAAGAACTGAAAGTAGCCCATTCATGCCCAAATGAATAAAAATGTCACTACTACATTTCTCAAGCTCAAAACATGTTAAACACCTGCGATCAATACTATATCGTACCTTTTTCCCGGCTTCTTTCTCTACTTTTGTCAGGTATTCTCTTATCGTTTCGACCCCATTGTTATTATCCAAGAAAATTCTTAAATGCAACTTAGATTGTAAAGATTGTGCACGTCTTCCTTCGAGCGGGACCCACATGTCTGCTAATTCCTCTGCCGTGTGTCTCAAGAATCGGATCTCTGAGTGCCCAAGTGAAGCTGCTTGACCAAACGGACCATCAAAGTCGAAAACTTCAACATCCAAGAGTGACGGGGGTTCCTCTGCAGCATCAAACTCTAGTATCTCTACAAGATTTTAACAAATGACTAATATCAAGTTTAAAGAATGAAGAAAAATGTGTTGAATCAAACAAATTTATAAAAAGATTAGTTTACCATTCCACTGAGGATCAAGTGACCGAAGCTTCACGGAGCTCGTTTTCGTCTTTCCATTGCATGTCAAGACTACATATGGATCAGAAAAACCCGAAGAATCCATTGGGGCTAAATTGGTTGCCTCTATGATTGCAACGGTAAGCACCCACCCTTCACCTTGAGCTTTGACACCATGATCATTTCCTGCCACAACCAACAAGTCTTCCTGTCATCCATTTTATCAACAGAAGTGTGCGTACCAATGATGTGTTTATGTGCATACACACATGAATGTTACGAATGTATATGCATATGTTTGGATACAAAATGTGGTTGGACTTATGTTTTGAAAGTAATAAGTTGAAAAACACAAATCCAAGCAGTCTGGAACTCTAAAAATAAACTATTGTGAACATGAGAAGTGTACCTCTACGCAGCCTCGCTTGAACGAAATGTGAAGCCATGATATAAACGCGTTCCAAGTTAAATAAAATTATCCCACACGTGATAAATTCACCAAAACTATCCGGCAATTCAAGACCATTAAACTCCAAACCTTGAATTTTATTTGGCCCACATAGTAACACATGCACGAATGCATAAAGAACCATAAAAACAGTGGAAACCACTGTGAAGTTACAGAAATACCCCACCGCTAAATCCCAATCTGATTCGTGATCATTTTTCAATGTCGCCAACGTTTGACTTTTGTCCAATGTGGTCAACTGATTGACTGGTTTGAATGTTTGACCAAGCAATTCCGAAAACTGCTCAAAACTCTCCTTCAATCCTTGCTTAGCTCCGTGTTCAATCATACTCTTCATCATTGTACTTTGATGAAAATCAATCCCCCAAGAAACTAAAATCCGCGAAGTTTCATCTCCTCCAATTTCGGGCCCACACATTATCTTGTACAATAGTTTAACTCGAAAGGTACTCCCATAAGGAACATCAGGTGTATCCACACTTACAAAACTGCAAATTCTTTCCCATTTGCTTTAATGTAAGTTTGGTCTTCGGTAACTTTAGAAGCTTTGACCAATTTCGTTGCGCCTTTAGTATAAGTAACAGTACGAGTCAAAGATGACATTTGACCGGGTTCCCATGTCCATGGGCTCTCGTGAACGTCCGTTGTACCTTGAATCGCTGATAACTCTTTCATAAACTGTGAATCAGGTGCAAATAAGAAATGGTTGAGATCTTTAGGAGCTACTATATATGTTTCGTCTAAAAGAACCCCTCCTTGTAAATTTTCGGGCATTTCCTTTTGGTCAGCTAATGATTCCATTGTTTCCATTGAATCTTCAAATGTAGTAATAAGAGGAGGTTCTTCGGTTGACTCACCATTGTCGGATGAGGTTGTTGGCAAGTCGGATGAATCATCTACACTGGAGGAATCATTATGTTTGTGAAAAAGCTTCTCAAATCGTCTAGTAATGGATTTTATCACCTTTCGCGGCGATTTAGAGGTGTTGGAATCACGCGACGGGCTTTGTTTAATATCACTATAGTGATCAATGATCATGCTTGGTTGTAAGAAGAATTTATTACCATTGGAGATATCTTGGTTTTTCCCATGCAAGGAAAGAGCAAGAAGAATCTTACCTGAAATCAAGTTTCACATATTACTTATAGGGTTCAAATAAAAGGTTTTGAATGTCCAAATATCGTCAAATGTTTTGAAACTGAATCTTTATAATTGTACAAAGTTCCTCATTGAGATTGAGAATTGACTCCTTCAATAAAGAGCATATAACCATAATACCTTTTTTTATATATGTTTATGAAATTATCCGAATCACCACAATACCTTTTTTTATATATGTTTATGACATTATCCAAAGGAAATTATTATAGTGTAACCAAAAAAAATACCTTAAAATACATTAATTTATTTAGCATACATACGTTATTGGTGACGTATCATAAAAGGGAAAATTACTAAATTAGTCAAGTTACCAACCTTCTAAGTGGGAGGATGATACGGTTCACACTTCACAACTCCATGCACCTCTATGATGGCTACGTGGGTAGTTGCAGTAGAGTTAATATTATTTCACTATAATTCATGTGTTTGTATTTTGTCTAATTAGGTAGTTATATTTTCATTTTAGTAGGGATCCACTAACTCCATGATTTCCATATTTTTAGTGGTAGTTGATTATTATTTTCCTATTTAAGTTCTTGTATTTGCATTTTGTGAAAAGGAATGAAAAATTATGAAGAAAGCTTTATACTTTGGTCTATCCTACTCTTAATTCCTGGAAGTTTTGTAGGTTTTTCTTTGTAAAACCTATCAATTGGTGCTTTCATTGAGCCTTAGCCTCCATGGCTTTGGAAGAACTCGATGACTCCACCTATCTATCTCGCTTCACCGGTTCAAATCCGGCTCGTTGGCTTTGTGAATTTGAACGGTTTTTTTTCCTTGTATAACATTTACGAGGAAGGCCGGTTTGCTTACGTCGTTGAATACTTTGATGAAGAACCTTTTTCTTGGTTCAATTCATGGTATCGAGGGCCCGAACACCTCACTTGGAAATCTTTCACCGTTGCAATGCTTCATCGTTTCCATACCACCACCGCCTTCATAATGGGATTTTACCACCACTGTCACTTCCATGTCATGAAGAGCCTTCACAAACTACTAAACCCACAATGAAACCGACACCTCCTTCACATAAACAAATCCCTGCATCACCATTTATCATATTATCTACACCAACAATAGTACCACCATTTACACAACAGTCGGCACCTAAACCAACATCAACACCGAGTCACACCTTGAAGGCGAGATGGGTTACTTATCCTAATATGCGTTTCTTGCTTCCTGCCTTGGTTTCCATAAACTGTTCCTAATGCTTAGCACATTGCTTCAAATCTACATGGGGTATCCTTACGAGCTTGTGCTTTGGTATCCTATAACAACCAACAAGGAAGTTATTTCCTTTCATCTGGTGGACAACAGCCATCAAGTGAACTTTTTGCCTCCAACAATGAATCCCTTAAGCCTTTAGAGGATGTAGCGGGACGGCGTGAGTGGCGCCCGCCTTGGTGCTACATTAAAGACCGAACTGAATGCCACCGGAAGACTACCATGGCTGCATGTTAAGACCACCCAAAATGTGGTTATTCGACTCGAATGGCGCCTACCTTGGCGTTTTACACTGATCGGTCCAAAGGCTACCGGACGATTCGAATGGAGACAACCTTGGAGATATTCGTGGCGTTACGTGGAGACTGCCCCTAATGCTTTTGTTCGGCTCGAGTGGCGACCGCCATGGGAGAAGTATTCCGTCCTTGAGGACAAGGACGTTTTCAAGGGCGCGAGAATTGATACGGTTCACACTTCACAACTCCATGCACCTCTATGATGGCTACGTGGGTAGTTGCAGTAGAGTTAATATTATTTCACTATAATTCTTGTGTTTGTATTTTGTCTAATTAGGTAGTTATATTTTCATTTTTAGTAGGGATCCACTAACTCCATGATTTCCATATTTTTAGTGGTAGTTGATTATTATTTTCCTATTTAAGTTCTTGTATTTGAATTTTGTGAAAAGGAATGAAAAATTATGAAGAAAGTTGTATGCTTTGGTCTATCCTACTCTTAATTCTTGAAAGTTTTGTAGGTTTTTCTTTATAAAACCTATCAGAGGACTTAATGGGAGTACTTGGTCCCTCTAATCTTGTAGTGTCACCTCACTACTTCAATCTACGGCCCAAAACATCTTATATATTTAGAGAAATCACTATCCTCAAATGTTTTATTTTATTTTAAAAAAAATAATAATAAAAAATAAAATAAGCATTACCCTAGCCACCACTACCCTTCAACGGTCATCAAGCTTAATCATCCGGGTTCTCTTTGCGATTTCACTGTCCTAAACCCACCACCAGGGACGACACCGGCGACAGTGTAACCAAGCGGGTAGTGGGCACCCGATGTTAATTCGGGGAGCGCCCCACCTAGCCTAACCAAAGTAGTTGTTTGACCAAAAAGTCGTCTAAAAATACCTAAAAGCTAAAAAAAATTCCATATCCGACTAGCTAAGCTCTAAAAATGAATAAATAAAATGTGTTCGTATAATTTATTCATAAGTATCAATCATCAATCATCATCATATCATATAAAGTAAAGATCATATTAAAATTCATAAAACACTAACCACATTCTTTCTTCATTGATTCATCAGATTCGACACTTTCAACAGAAAACCAAGTAGGTTGCAAACATTGATCCTCTTCACCAGCAACAGACCACAAAGGGATCCGAACCCGACCCACCAAATCTTTACAACTCTTAACCTTAAACAACCTACTAGATTCATCATCATCATCATCATCATTAACAACACCATCATGATCATGATACACAGACACAACAAGCTCATCATCATCTAAAGAACAAACTCTGAACACAAACTCCTCATTCCATACTGGGTTCTTTGTGTTCTTCAAAACCCTAGTTCTTGATTTAAACTTTCCAACTTTGAGTTTTATAAAAGACTCTTCAACTGCCCAATCTTTACCCTCCAATACATAGACGTAGAGCTTCATTATGTGACAGAATATATTATTAGAATGATATGAAGATTTTGGTTGAATGCTTGAAATGGGAGTTAATGAAGGGTTTGGATGCAGTGGATGACGATGACGATGAAGACGGTGGGAAACGTGGAGTGATGAAAGTGGTGACACGTGGGATGTTTTGAGGTTTTGAAGGAAGAGAAAGGACGACTATGGCGGTTTTGTCAGGATATATAAATTCGCCTCGGTAATCTTATTATATAGATTACTTTTTTTTTGTTGAACGGCTATAAGGAGACGGGGGTACTACCAGAATTGGTCACAGGTACCCTACTACTAGCACGGTAATACCGTCGCCATTCATGCTGGTAGTGGTCCCATGAATCAAAATCTGGTTGTAGTTACGGGCTGATACTCGTGAGTTTCTCTCTCCCCTTTTTGTCTTTTTCTCTATTTTATTTCCAGTGAAGTGCTACTTCCAAAAAACTGTTTCAGTGATGTGAATCAGTAAAGTGATGTGGCAGTGCAGAATTGGTAGAAGTCAGTGAAGTTAAAAAAACCTAGTGGAGTGCCCTGCCCCTTATATTTATAAAAAAAAAAAGCATTTTAAATTGATATTTCGAAAAGTTAAAATGATATTTACCTAGTGCTCGACAGTATGGTCACGTGGATATATTATTTGCCCAAAAGGGAGTCTATTTGACATGACATCAAGTCGCGCAAAGACAAACGTGTTAACAAGTGACGTTTGGCCACTATTTCGCTTTCTAGAGATGGTGGCGGTAGATTTCGATGACATAGAATTTGTGTTTGATATAGTTATGTGAGACAGATGCGTGGACATATTATTTGCCTAAATTGGAGGTTGTTTGGATCGTTTACAAGCCATTCGGATGTTGACACACAAAACAAACGAGCTGAGCAACAAACCTGAGTTCAAGTAGCTGCAGCGGAGGCCAACGCTGATCATTTTCAGAGATCTGGCATGTCAAGAGAATCGTGTAAATGTGCGGGTCACGTGAAAAGCAGTTTGTATAATCAAGTAATGAGCAAAACAAGATTTGGTTCGTATTTTTTTCAGGAGTTATGTACAGACGCAACAAGGACGACATGGATGCAAAACTTTATAGAACACTATATTCTTTTTTAAAAGTGTTTCGGGATGTGGGGAAATTTGTTGGTAACGAATTTAGGGAACGTATTTTGGTGGCTCCGGATATTCACACAATGCAAGTTTTTATTTACACGACCTTATACGGCCCGTAGAGACCATTACACGCCGTAGAGAACAACTTTTTGACCCATCTACGGGTCGTAGAGGCATCTACGGCCCGTATATGTTTCCCCAATGTTTGGCAATGATTGGCAATCATTGGTTCAGGGTCTTTGTGGGCGTTATAGAGAGGGTTTTTTTTATAATTGTGTTGGGAATGGATGTGTTAAGTTTTTTTTATAAAAATTAAAATAGCATAAACAACAATTTTTTTATAAAAAAATTTGAGTTTTTATTGAGGCTTTTATAAACTTTTTTTCCTTTCATATTTTAAAGGTAAAATAGTATAAACAACATTTTTTTTTTATTTTTTTTTTTCATTTAATATGTAACATATTGGACTTTCGGTTAACTTCAACATATTTGACCCATTTCCCTTTAAGGTAATCTTTTTATTTCACGTCATAAGTATAAAGAAATTGACCCATTCTTAGGTTAATATTTGAAACGACTTAGAGGTGATAATAGATATTATGATATTGCTTAGACTATGTGTTTGATCTTTGTAATCAACTATTTGCGTTTTTTGCAGGAACTAAATTGCTAGGATCAAGAAATCCATGTAGATCTAGGTTTCCTTTTGATCTATTTCTTCAAAAAAAAAAAGTTAATTGTATTTTCCTTTACAAGACTCGTTGGAAAAATAATAAACGTTTGTTAATTTGGTGTAATTATTTTT
>JAUTDX010000946.1:0-102663 GCA_030844895.1 Ambrosia x helenae
ATAAATAAATTTGTAATTTGCTGAGAATAAATGTCACATAATGTACCTTCATCTTGTAATACCAAAATACAAAAAGTTGTTGACTTGTTTCTTTTTAGTAATTTTAACTGGGGACATAGATTGTAACAATGTACACTAAACTAATGCGTACATTGAAGCATCTTACCTTTGTCGTTTCTCAACCCGTTTGGTTTTAGATCCATTTTTGTTGCCCCTCAAAAACCAGTTGACACAATTTACAAAACATCGCATTTGTCAGTATGAAAGATGGCAACCAAGGTGAGATTATCGCTTATTACAACATTACACCATATTCAGCCGCATCGCCACAACGTACGGGCATTCCTACTAGTATATATATAAACAAACTTGTTTTGCATTTTAATGGTTCAATTGGTTAATTATGATGATTTATCGACATCCCTAGTTGGTAGTAATTCAGGGCCCTCGAGTCTTTTTTTCACCTTTTTAACTGGCAACCTTCATTACTTTTGACTTTAAAAATTGAAATATATAATGGGTCTAACAACTATAGTAGATAAATAATTCAATATAAGCTATCTAAACAAAGATGTCTCAATACAAACATTAAAAATAAAGCAAGTTGACATAAGCAAAAGTTAATACTATTCACTACTTCTTCTATCAACAAGATTTGAAAAAGAAAACCATTATATTAATGAAATTCATGGGAGTAAACACTTTTCAGAGTTGGAATTTTGAACTTTAACGAGGCTAAATTCTAAAGAAAAATAATTTGGAAAATAAAGCTATTGGGCCTAGGTTTTCAAATTGAAATTTAAATATAAGCCTTTATAAGGATACGGTAAATTGAAACAACATATTAACAAAAAAAAATCATAATGATGATGAAGTTCGACCTTTAGTCATCACGTTGAGAGTATAGACGAGTTGCCAGCAAATCATGTGCAAAGTTATCCTACTATGTATCTATATCTATACATATAATAAACCAAAGCTATTTTAATGACATGACACTCATAGAGGCATTCTCCTTTTTTAGTGTGACATGTGTCATCCCATGTGGCATTGAGATATTTTAGGATAAAAAAGAATTTAAAAACAAAATTAGATTTTTCTCTCTTATGTTTCCTCCAATAATTTTTAAACGTTAATATATTTTATATACGAGATTTTTAAAGAAAAAAATTACACCAAATTAACGAGCGTTTTATTATCTTTCCAACGAGTACCATAGTGCTATATAAAAAACGGAGAAAAAAAACGACTATTTTTTGTTGGGTTTTGTTCAAACAGAAAAAAAAAACACAAAGTGTTCAGTTAAATCATTAATCATGTATAGGCAAGTCACTAATTATGTTCAAATCAGTAAATATGAATTCTATTTCCAACATGCGTTAGCATTGGAGTTATACATTGTTTTAGGTTAGATATTAATATTAGAGTTATACATTGTTTAAGGTTAGGCGTTATCATTGGAGATATATTTTTAATTGTTTTAGGTTAGCTGCTACCCGAAGCTTTCATGCATGTAACTGTAAAGCGCATCATTCTATTTCATATGTAAAATTAATATGTCATATTATATTTTTCAACCCCGGGACGTTCCCGGGGTATAATCTAGTATTACATTATTCATATAGAACTTTTTAAATAAATGGGGGCCTAAAGTGGTGGCCTAGGTTCAACACGTACGAAGATGGGCCGGGCCTGGGTAGGAAACACATATTCAATAATCACGACAAAACCGGTAGGATACATTTATATCCATTGACACATTGATAATTCGATCTGTCACTTAAGCATCATGATTGCCAACAAACTGAACTCCATTTCTCAAAACACATTTTTCGAATTACAACAACAATAACTGCCAGCAAAGATGAAACAACCCTCAAATATCAATAATATACACAAAGTAAATTAAAGCTTCAAGAATATTTTTTTTAATTCAAATAAACATTACTTGTTTAAGGTTCCACTGATAAACCCATCTGAAGGCAGCGATGATGTAAGGTTAACTCGGTTCTAGAAATCCATGGATGAAATACCTAGCCCCACGGCGTCTTAAATTTTAGGTAATTTCCTATTCTACCCCTTACAAATGGCTTGTACTCTCTTGTACATATTGCTTCAAATTTGTATGTAAGACAAAATTATAATCTTGTTCATCATCCAAAATGTTTTATAAATGTATCTATCTATATATATAAAAGAAAACGTATATGCTGACGTTGCGTGCAATGGAGGCCTCAACCTCCCCTTGAGAGTGTCACGTGGCATCATAATTGAAAGATTTTAGTGTTTTTGAACTATTTCCTTTTTTAATTAAAAAAAAGATAAACATAAACCCTAAATTAAATTGAGTTATTTTAGGAAAAAAAAGAATTTAAAAATAAATTTAAAATTTTCTCTCTCATGTTTCCTCCCATAATTTTTAAACGTTTATATCTTTTATATACGGGATTTTTTAAAGAAAAAAATTACACCAAATTAACGAGCGTTTTATTATCTTTCCAACGAGTACCATAGTCTTATATTAAAAACGGAGAAAAATCGACTATTTTTGTGGGGCTTCGTTCATACAGGAAAAAAACACACAAAGTGTTCATGTTATTCATTAATCATGTTTTTTTCTTTTAAACCAGGTTCTTATCTACGATGTTGAAAATCAGCCCAATCGCCATGTTATCATTGGAATTTTACTAGGTATACTTCATCAAAAGAAGTTAGGAGAAAGAATCGCGCAACACTGCAAAACATGGTGTCACCTTATAGCAAGGTTATTTTTTTATTTATTTAATTACAAGAGTAATAATTATTACTATTAGTATTATTAGAATGGTTATATTTTTCAACCCCGAGACGCTCCTAGAAAGAATTGATAGTTGCTGACGTGGCGTTCAATGGTGGCCTCAACCATCTCTTGATTATGTCACGTGGCATAATGAGATGCAATGATTACAACTTCCAACATAAGTGTTTGTTTAGTTGATTAGGTTAGGAATTATAAGAGCCATTAGAATGTGAGAAATTAGAGAGATGTGATGAGTTTTTTAATAGTTGCAGCTTACATAAGTGATTCTTTAGATAATTACTGATTAGGTTTTAGATTAGGGAATATGAGTTATTACTGATTAGAATACTATGAACATGCAATGATTGAGAGATTTTGTGGTTAGTTAACTTGAGCCATTTGCAATAGGTTATTACGTAAAATTAGATTTTTCAACCCCGGGACCCTCCCGGGGTAATCAACTAGTTTTATATATAAACAAATTTTATATATAAACAAAAGATGAAGCTTCTTATGAATAGTAAACACTTTAAACAAATTTTGAATCTTATTTACAATTCTGTCACTCTCACAAGTTAGACAAATTTTGAATCTTATTTACGCTTCTGCCACAACACCCTTCGTCACCAACCCACCATCTAGCCACGAAAGGTTGATGCTAGCGGTCGTTGCCATTTTCCGACCTTCAACACGCTGCCATTTTCCGGCCTTCAGCAGTGGCGATAGAAGGTGATTCGCATGTAGGTGTAGATGGTGATGGATTATGTGGTGGTAACATCTATGGATCGGTTGAATGGGTTATCGTATATGACTCTACTTTTGCAACCGACAATGACTAGACACAGATCCAACATCTCTTTTTGTTGGTTTTAGTTTTTGCGTTTAGTGATTTGAATAGCATTTTCGTATCAGATTGAAGGTGGTAGTATTAAAGTTGGACTGTGTTTTGAGAGAGAGATTGGAGGGTAGGATGTGGAGTGTTGGGCAGAGATTTTCATCTTAGTGATTGTGTAGATTCCTTTTTAAATTATAAAAATTAAAAAACAAAATAATAAAGTTCAAGGGATGTGGCTGTGTGTAGGTGCCATGTACGCGAAATTTGGAACAAAAAATGAGAATTTACATATGAGTGTACGGTTAATCTGTTCATGTATTTAGTTTCATTTTTGCTAGAGAATCGGTTGATTAGGTTACCCATGACCTACGTTTTTGCAAGTCCCGTTATGCCTTAGTTTCATTTTTTTACCTCTCTTGCAATTTAATTAGTAAAACCCATGACCTACGTTTTATGCAATTTATTTTTATCTATGTTTATACGTAAATTTGCATAACGTTGTTTTAAACTAACTAATTGTTTTAAACCATTTTTTAAACCGCTTGACGCTCATTTCTTAACACACCACTGCAACGTGTTTTATCTATATTTATATCGACATGCTATATGTGTGCTTATCGTGTTTATCTTTGTATACGTTTTGGTTTCAATTTTGTTCAAATGAATTGGCTTTCTTATACAACAACATAACTTTTTCTTAACTTTCAAATATACCTTACATGTTTGTTCGTTACTTTTTTGCACCCATCGCGAAGCACGGGTAACCCCCTAGTTATAGATATATAACAAAAGATGAAAGCTTTTGTGAATAATATATTTATAGGACAAAAATATCATTCAAACTACAGTTCTGCCATCCTTTTATTTTCTTAGATTTTGAACTTTTGGTTTTTGTCTTTCAGTTGTGACGAGTGTGGTTGATTTCGGAGGTTAACCAGCGATGGTGTACTCTAGCCGAAGCAGACGATGATGGTGGCGACGTTACCGATGTCGCCTCTGATAGAAATACGACAAGTGAGACAAAACGAGCTTAAACTCACTAACTTGACAAACGTATTGCTTAGACTTATATAGATTATAACAAACCCAAACAATGAATACTTCCATATGTATTATATATAAATGATTAGGTTGTGCTATTTAAGTAGTTATGTACAAACGTATGTATATATTTAAGTTTGAGGTTGTGCTATTTAATTATTTTATAGACCGGAACGTGAATTATACAAGTTACTTGTTGACCCCCTCGACGTTAATAGTATCAATTCGAGTTAGCCGCCACAACATGCGGAGGAAACCCACTAGTTAGATTCACAAATGACGACAAGGAATCCGGAGACAATTGTAGTTGTTTGTGATATATGGACCAAAAAAGCAAATCGGATAAGAGGTTATAAATAGAGGCCGGAGATATCAGGAAATAGATAAACTATTATGGTTACATAGCTATATTACTTTATTAAAGGAACTCGATGAACTTTTTTGTAATTTTACCACTTTTTAAGATGGCATACCAAAGGTTTGATGCGTAAAACACAAATTGTCATGAAAAAAATTTCCAATACTACTATCACACCCTCTAATTCCACTGGCGGGGTTTTACGGCGAGGTGCGTGACATACCAGGATCCAAGTCAACAGTCACAATAAACGACAACAATATGTAATGAAAACAACATAACAAAACCAACCAAACAACTTTAAAAGTATAAACAACCATAGCAGAAGCTCAATTGTTTACAAACCAAAGTAAAACAGTTTAAATTTTAAAAGTTATTCAAAACATGCAAATGGTTCTAAATGTCGTGGGACTCCGTGCGCTTACTCTAACCATGCTACCTTGGAGACCTGAGAAAACATGTTAAATGTGTCAATATAATATGCTGGTGAGTTTTACAAGTTTCATAAAAACAGTTTTCAAAAGTAAAGTAGATCATTCCCATTACTACTATGTTATATGAACGTTAGCTAGATGTTATGTATGTTACTACTACGATTGAAACCATTGTTTACTGTGTTTCCAATAGTGTGTACCCTTCGGACTACCGCCATCCCTCGTAGGCCCTGTTTGTTTGAGACAATATGCACCCGTCCGACCTCCAGTCGACCCGGGTGGGGTTTGTCAAGCCCAATAGATCTATCCACATTTCCCCGCTATATACCCATATTAGTGGTTTTCTTGGGATTTAGATGAGTCGCATTGTAAACAAATGATAACCATAGTATAACATGATCTATATGTATCCAAAGTGTGTAGCATGTTTCTCCCCCTATGAGAAAGTGTGTGATAGTGGGGCCGTGAAACTCACCTTAGGTTGCGTTCTTGAAAATAGAATAGTTCAACAATCCGATGATAGCCCCTATAAACGTGTCCATTTCATCTAACAATTTACAATTTACCCAAAATAGCAAATTATGAAAATGTCACATCATATTCATGGAAACATTACCTAAAATGGAAACCATCAAAGTATAATCATGTATGGATTAATATGCACAGATTAACATGTGTTAGTGAATCCCCAATCATATCATCATCATTATCAATCATGAAAAAACCCTAGATCCAACATAAAATCCCCAAAATGAGTGAAAATCCATCAAACATCAATTAAACATCAAAACATCCATAAATGATGATCCAAATCAGTCCTACATCATCTATATAACATCTATTCACCATTTCATAACATATAACACATAAATAAGTCAGTCAACACCATTAACATTGGGGTTTTTGTAAGAAACTCCATTATTCATGTATAGATTTAGTTTAGAAAGATGTTAGAAAGGTTTTTATCCATGAGAACTTATTTGTATCAGATTTGGACACTTAGGGTTTGATAAAAATGTACGAAATTCGGTTAAAAAAGGTTTAGATGATGAACACACCTTGAATCTTTACTTGTTTTGAGTATAGATCATGTTTTAGCTTTAGGATCTGAAAAACGAAAGCAAAAACTCCTTTCTATAGGTTTGGGGTTGAGAGAGAGCACTTGGGGGCGAGTTAGGGTTGTGAAATGATGCAAAATGTGGCAAAGTGTTGTATTTATAGTCAGGTTTGGTTCGCCCCTTTACAAGGTCGAATCAAATTTTATTGTTTTGGCTTGACTCTTCCCGAAACTCATTCGACCTCCCTTAAGGTCGAATGGGAATCTGGGTTTTCATTCTAATCATTTGATTCACAATCTTGCCATTTTAACACATGTTAACACATCCTAACACATGAACATGCATTCCTAACATATGTTAATCATATCTAATCATATAAACATGTATTCACAAGTGGTACATCGTTCATAGGACATCTAATACTTGATAACTCAATCCAACTATGTAATTTGAAATTTCACCACCAACGGGACTCAAGACTTGTGTGTGCGTGTGTTTCCCCAATGATTCCCCGAATCATTGAACCCTGGACAATGTGAAAGTGTAATTCAACTCCTGATGATTCCCCGAATCATCGAACTGACTCAACTAACCCAGTTAAACACTACGTTAAGTAAACGTTTTGCTAAGGTAGACTTGTATGTTTGTAAAAAGTATTAACCTGAGTTTGCCGGGTGTCACAACTACCCCTTTTATTGCATTACCAGTTGTACATTGTTTTCGTAACCCCAAGTCTGATAACCAAAATTAATTCATCCATGATGGAATGAAGTTGAATCGCCCTGATGGAATAGACCAAATCAATCCCATTGAATGATTGAATGAAAGCTAATTAAGTCGATGATTTATAACCCATCAAATGAGGTGATAACAGGTCATATGGTGGCGGCGGTGGTGGTGTAGCAGCGTGTGGAAGGCATCACTGGTCCTGCTTCTTAAACCCTAAAAGTCATCAAAAGTCGCATCTTTGATTCCATTCGGTAACATTTCTTCCTTCGTTCAAATGAATGATTTTTTATTTATTTGAGGGTTTGTAATTTAATGAACCATTCAGTGATTGTTGGGTTTTTGTTTAGGTGCATACCATGGTTATCATCTGCTTTGCTAAAAATTAGAATTATTTCTTCCAAACTCAAATTCCCACTAATAACTCAAATGACAAACCAAACTTAAATTCCCACTAATAACTCAGCACTCATTGCTATGATTATGGATGAGGTAATGTGTGTATTCTAATTGATATGTGTGTGTATTCTGCTTCTATGAAATCTGCATTGCTACTACTTCTAATGGGAGCTTTTGCTCTATTATTTGCTTATTTATAGCTTTTTACTATAAATAGCATATCTATTTCGGTTCGTTAACTTGAAGACATATATACGCAGGGGGAGGGAATACATTTCTCCAATTGAATGAATAGGACCACATCACATCACATTTGATATGATATTTTTTTTTAAGGTACAAAGTATAGTTTCTCGTAAAATTTCATAATTGATATGTGTTTATTGGACGTGTAGCTTCAAGATAAGTCATTTGTGTCAGAACTTTCTTTTTAAGATTTTTGACGACTTTCAAGTTTCAAGAATAGACGCATTGTATTTTCCCAGTTTTCATAAATTGGTTAGTGGTAATAAATTGACTTATTTGTTTTCGCTATTCGTGATCTCATCTTCTTGGGATTAATTCAAGTATCGGTTGTTGCTTTTAAATGTTGTTGTTAGACTATCCGTTGTGGCTAGAAGTGAGCACAAGTTTTATCCTCTTATATTGTGTCATGTGAGCGCCGAGTTGGCAGGGTGATAAAGCTTCTGCTCACTCACCTGATGCTGTTGTGCCTAGAGGTGAGCAACAGCTTTATCCAGTTTTTTTTGTATTTTTGTTGTACTTTCTAAATTTGTCAAAATTATATTAAACCAAAAATAAAGTTAACTAAAAATTAAATTAATGTTTAAAATAAAAAAATAAAAACTAATCTAACACAACATCATCGGGACGTCTAGCCCACAAATGCTCGAGTAATTCATGGTGGAGGTTTCCGTGTATCTCACGGTTCTTGAGATTCCTTATGTTGTCGAGTCTTTGGTTATTATCGATTGTTGATTCGGCACGTGGGACCTCACCTTGGTAATTTTGACATATCGCCAAACCTCGCTCCTCCAATATCATGTTATGTAGAATAATACAAGTATAGACGACGTCCATGATCCTCTCTCGTGTCCAAAACCTTATTGGGTTGGCAATCAAAGCAAATCTTTTTTTAAGAATGCCAAACGCTCTTTCAATATCTTTTCTTGCCGACTCTTATTTCTTTGTAATGTACTTGCGTTTGTCTTCAAGTTGTGACGAGAAAGCTTGAACAAGTGTCGCCCATTCGTTGTAAATACCATCAACCAAGTATTAGCCATACATAAAGTTTACGTTATTAGCATAAAATGATTGGGGCGGCTCAACCTCGTCGATAATGTTATCGAATATAGGTGATTGGTCGATAACATTTAGGCTGTTATTTGACCCGGAAACTCCAAAAAAGCATGCCAAAACCAAAGATCATGCGAGGCCACCGCTTCAAGTATGACACTCGGTCCAGAATGATCACCCTGATGAAAATGACCTCGCCAGGCCGTAGGACACATAGCCCAACCAACATGCGTACAATCAAGACTACCAAGCATGCCGGGAAAGCCTTGTTTCTCACCATGAACCTCGTATATGCGTTGGATATCATACATGGTTTGTTTACGCAAATACCGTCGTGAGAAATTAATATGATCCCTACGCAAAAATATATATATATATATACACACACACATATTTTTAAAACGACATATGATAATAAAAGTGTAAAAAAAATGTGACTAAACTAGTATATAGAGATATACCTTGACAAAAATAATGAAGAGAGTCGCGCGCAACTTTTTTGGACATCGCAATATACTCGTCCATTGCGTCCGATGCAATCACGTAGGCTAGCGGCCGTACATTTTTGTACGGATGTGAACCCGAGTCGGCCCTTTGCGTCTACTCTTTGTTAAAAAAAAAAGGATAACGCTCCGACAAATCATTTGATATGCGCATGAATAATTGTCTACTCATTCGAAAGCGTCGCCTAAAATGATCTTCAGTATACACGGGATCCGGGCTGAAGTAGTGTCGATACAAAGTATCGTTTGCTCCCTTTCTATAACGGTCAAGCGCCGGCTATCGGGTTAGCACCGGAGTCCTTCTTCTTCGAGACCGTGCTATGAGGTCGTTAATCGTTATCCTACCCACTTCCATAAACAACTCGTCTTCTTTGGACGACTCGGACGGAGACAAATCATTCCATTGCAAAGCCATTTTGTAGTGAAAGAAATTTTTTGTGATGGTTTGTGTGGTGTGAGAATTGCAAATATTTTTTTGATGGCTTGCCAAAAATAGTGAGCCGGCTGCCAACGGTCGGCAGCCAACGGCTCTATTTGACCAGCCAACGGTCATATTTGACCCTCTACCACATGCGAGTGTGGTAGCTTCAGCTAGCTCGCGGGGCCGTTAGCTTGAGGATGTTATGGTTCAAGCTATCCATGTATACCTATATGTGGCTCGCGGCTGCTCGCTCACGGGCCACAACGGATAGTCTAACAATTAACATCTTTGTAGGACACCTTGACTGGATTTTTACTTGCTGAAATTGGCAATGTTGACTTGAGGAGGAAGACGAATTACCTCATTCTTGATTCAAGTATTTTTCTTCTTCTTTGAACATTCTATTAAATTTCCCATCAGAGTTTATTATTGCGCATACTCATATTAACTATAGCCAAAAGCTGGATTTTTGCTTAAGTAAGTCTTAATATGTGTTTTATAAGGTTAAGGAGCAACAAGAATCACTTTGCTCTCTTGATAACGTAATTTAAATTTGTTCAAGAGACAAGCGTCAAACAAATTGAGGATGCTTTCAACAAATTCACGACAAGGGATAGAATCGAAAAGTCATAAAACACTCACCCTTTGCAAGGAATTTTGGTGTTTATAGGCACTCAAGTAATCGATCTAGGAGGGAGAAATGGAATTCGCGCTGAGTTAAAGAAGCTTTGTTGTTCCAAGAAACTTGCCATATGAGGTTTAGTTTCTTAATTTATTTTTTATACATTTTTTATAATTTTTTGGCCTTTTGGATTTCTTGCCTACCTTGTTTTCTTGCTACTTGGACAAAACTGGGTTTAGTGTAATGTTTTCAGCTTTTTGTATTTGATTTCGATAGTCGACTGTTAGTTCTATCGCATGATGGATATCAATACTAAAGCCAGCGTTTTTGAAGTTTCTAAGGAAGCGGGTCAAGCGGGTTGAACTTTTAATGAAGATATAGTAAAGTTGTTTTAGTTAAAATGGTTTTAAGTGTGATCTAAACTAAGTCAAAACCAATGAGGTAATTCGTAACAATCTAAACTAAGTCAAAACCAACCCTGGTCTGCCTTGTATTTCTGATTTTTATCAAAAGTATTCGCCTTCACGCTTTTAATGTTGACATTGTAGCATTGGTGGTCAACTTACTTTCATAGATAAGAGGAAAAACAAACTATGGGGGAAATGAGAACTGGAATAGCACTCCCCTCATGCCTTGTTTGAAACACGTATATCACATCATTGTTCACTGTTTGTGAAGGTATACTGGCCATTCTTTTACTCGTACATAACAACTAAAGTTACAGTTGGTATCATGGTATGAAGCCGGTTATCCAAAACTCATTCTATAGGATATGAAGAATGCGAAGTCAATAGTGGACCGGATAGCTTGGGCCGAACCCTGTATGATATAATAACAACTTTGGTTTCTTTGCAATCCTTGTGTTTTTGCTGTTAAGTGCGATTCCTAATGAATTTTGTTTTTGTAGAAAACACTAGAAAAGTCTCTATAAATCTAGGTTGCAAAAGTGAAGGTCATGAATAAACACCTGAAAATGAGGAAGTCTATTCAGGTATCAATATCATGCTTAAAAACTTATGTACATAAATGAGCGTATAAAAAAAGCAAAGTTTAGGATATTATTATTTCACATTTCCCCCTCTTTCTAATTTTATAATATTTCTTTTAGGATATTGTTATTGAAACCCCTGGCAGGTTGATGGATTTAATAGAAATGGGCGTGTGCCAGCTACATATCTCTTTCGTGGTAAGCAAATGCAGCTTATGAAATGTGTGTAAATAACTAACAATGGTAAATATTCCATATGAAAACACGATTCTTAAATATGATTTTTTTTCCAGAAGCTTGATGAAGCAGATCAGATGCTTGACATGGGATCCAAACCAGAAGTCCATTTAATTCTTTGCAAAACAAGTTTATGTATAAGACCAATTTTTAATTTCCCAAACACAAATGCTCGCGGTAACGTGTAGGCATTCCAACTAGTCATTTATCATTTATAATTTATGAAATAAAATAAGTAACAAAATCTCTAAACTACCTTTACATTTTTAATCAACTATTCTACTTAATATTATCAATGCTATATTTAGCAAAATGGATATGTGAGTGAAAACTCACTATTGCAAGTTGTACAACACATTTAAAGCAAGGGTACAACTCTTAAGTTTGTGCTGATTTTTATTGTAAAATGTGCTTTACGAGTTTTTAAAAAAAAATTGATATGTGGGCCACATCTCTCCAACTACTTAAGGCCTGATTCTTTAGTGGGCACAACCCTTTGCTTGACCTGCTGAGCGCGGGTTACCGGTTTCTTCTTTTAAAAACTTTTTCTCTCTCTTAGATCAAACCCCGTCTCTATAACTTCTCTCTAAAGTTTCATCTTTCTCTCTCTAAGATTTGAGGTGACTGTTGCCCTTTGTGCATCTACGTCGTACCGGTCCCCGCCGCCGGGTTCGTTTACAGAACCTAGGTGGCGAGTGGCGACGAATGTTGTTGCCGTTGAGATTCATGGGATTTCAGGTCACCGCCTTGGCCCGTGACGATGGCGATCGCTCTGATCTTCTTTATTGCTTGAAGAGAAAGTTTGAAGCTTTTTTTTTGCTGGAGATAATTATCCTCCACCGATTGTGTTTGAGGATGTTCTCTTGCCGTTCGCTGGTACGTTCTTCTCTTTTTTCTTGAATTACCTATTTTGTTTGATATACTTTTTGGCCTTGATTTCATGCATTAGTTTATATTTGTTGTTTTCGGAGCAAGAGAAGGTGCATGTTGGTGTGTGTGTCGTACAACACAATTTTAGGGGTTTTATTTGTTATGTTGGAATTTTGATATATATATATATATGTTTGTAAATTGCTCATGGGGTTGTTAGCTCTGTTTCAAGGGATTGATTGATTGTTGTTAATTTTTGAATAAAAATTTGGGTTTTTATTTCAGTTTTGGTGGTGACTATGGTTAGTTTGATTGGCCATTTCAAGATGGTAACACAACTGCTTTTGTACGAAGCTTTTGTTTGTATCAGTTTGCGGTGATTGTTGAAGACTTGAAGTCCTTTGTTTTTCATATGTTCGTTATGAAGACATTGGCGGTGGCGATGGAGAATATGGTTCGGGTGCTTGGTCGTTTCTTTGTGCTGCTTTTGCTTTGTATCAGTTTACGGTGACGGATGTAGTTGCCTTTTTAGAAGGCTATTTGTACGCTTAGTTGTTTGAAGATAGTAAAAAAATGGCTATTTGTGCGCTTAGTCATCACTGCTTCTAGATGATGTCAAAGAAGGAGACATAGTTACAGTGACCTCTTAGGTTGTTACACAATCAAAGGTTAGCTCGCTACCAATTAATAAAGTAATACAGTCAATAGAGCTTGCTTATTTGGGTTTTTTACTTCATCTTCATATATACATAAAGTTCAAACCGAAATACTTGATTTTCTTTCCAATTTACCTTTCTAAGTCTTTATCGAAAAAAGTCATGCCTAATGGATGGTTGGTTAATCGCCAAAAGGATGAAGTCATATCCTTTTGCTTCAAATGCTAAAAGGAGATGATTTCAAAAAAATAGTACATTTATTTATGGTTTTTTTAGAGGTTTAAATTTGACCAACTGTTCTTAGAGACGAATTATATGTTTTGCTTCATACATGTTCTTAAGTCTTGACACATAGTAGCATCTAAGTTGCTTTTTGTTAGTGTGCATATAAAAGTGGGTGATATAAAGTGCTTAATAAGAAAAGGGTAGCCTTCCAGCCATTTGATGAAATTGGTTACTGATAAAAGAAAAATAATTTAACAAACCTAGAATCATTGCTTTTTATTAGTGTATATAATAAGTAGCAGCTTTGAAGGCAACAAGGTGAACGTCAATGTTGTCATCTTGACATGTGCAAATATTCATGCATCTTTGCAAATTAGTTCAAACATAAGTTTTATATAATACAAGAAAGAATTATACTAATCACGTTCATTACAAAGGTCAAGGCCAATGAGTTGTGCGGGCATATTTATCGTAGCAATTGGTTCTTTGTCAATCTATAACAACACCAAGAGAACATTCCAACTAGGAAAAACTAGCCATGTAGATATGTTAACTTCCTTTTACTGATGACAATTAAACTATTACGTGCAGGCAAGGAGGAACAAAAAAGTTGAATAGCAGGAATACCAACAAAATCCACAACTTTCTTTTGGAGACCTAGGGTTCTCTGATTGTAAGTATGATAACAAGACAAAGTTTGTATGATTCTATGAAGCAGACCCGGTTCTCCGTTTTGCAAGTATAATTAGACAAAGTATGTTTTGCAAGTATAATAAGACAAAGTATATTTTGTAAGTATCACCAGACAAAGTTTGTAAGAAGCATAAACCTATATGTAATACTAATGCTACCATAACCAGCTTCACAGTATTCCAACACTTTTAAGATTAAGCCACCTCTATACTACAATAAAATACAACATAAACGTTGAATCACACACAACTAAATCTTTTTGTATCCATGTAGCTAGGGTGATGCTGTTGCGGTTCCAAATGAATTTGATAGCCTCAAAACTAGACCACATATCTTTTATTTATAGACCAATTGTGGATACTTGATCGTAAATGTAAACAAAACTGTTTGGATATTAGTTAAAATTGTTATGTATGCTGACATTGTTTGATGAGATTAAAAGAATGTAATGGCATTATTGATATTGTAATAATTTGTTCGGATTGAAAGAGGCTAATGTATCATACTATATATATAATAAAGTCGCAAACACCAAGCTGTCGCAGCAACGCGTGACATGAGTAAAATACTAGTTATATTTATTTATCAAAATGCCACCACCGTTGTTTTTGTCTATACGTTATTTTATAGTTATATTGAACTATGGTTTATATACGTTTGATTTTGTTATAAAGTTAATTAGATGATGAAATTGATGACCTGTCGTTAGGTCATGCAAAAACCTAAATAACCTAAGTAGATAGGGTAAGTCAAGTATCGAATTCACGACGAGCATGTGGTTAGTATTACACTTTTTTGTTTGATTACTTAAACTAAAATAGCTAAACTAGATTGAACTAATTTTGGATTTGACTGGTTTACTAAAACAATATACGAGAAAGATGATCAATATCCATGTTTCAGGTTTAAGATTCCACACAAACTTGTTTAGTTAGTTGGAAACTACATAGACATGGTCTTGTATATAGTTTAATCAAAGTGATATTAAACTCAAGTTTTTAATACTAACTCATACAATCTAGTTACCAAATCATAAATGCCAAATACCCTGTAATTACAAACAGCTCACGATGCAAGAAAACCAAATGCGAATGGCTATAGATAAATATTTAAAACATAAACGATTCATTAAAAATCAAATAAACCACAAGTGTTCTCAAAGCGTCAATAAAAAAACAATCCAAAAAACTAAAATCAAACATTTTGTGTTTAACCTAAGCAAACCATACACCCGGAGCTGATCACACGATTAGCCGCGCTGCATTTTAATGTTGCTTCTCTTCTTGGTGTGGTTGCAGTTCCAAGGCTGATGCGTTGCGCCCTCCCTCCTTTTCTCGTTTTCTGCCGTCAATATCTATACTATATATAAAGCATGAGGGAAGGATTCCTGCAAAAGTTAAGTAAGTACAAGATTGTATGCTAATAGTACAATACTTAATTAGCTTAGTAAGTGGGTAAAATTGTCTTTTTAACACCTTCAACATCTCTTAGAAACTAATGAATTTGACATTCAATTCATCAATTAATTATCAATCCCCTCCTCCTCCTTTCATCCCTCCTTCGTTAGACAATACTTATATCATTCATTCATCTATAACTCCCAAATTAAATGCTCCATCAATTTCTTCATAACACCTTTCATTGATTCCTCTTAAAAATCCCAACTCCGAATTCAACCTAATTGAAGGGGATTTGTTCAAGAACTCAGAATTCAAGCCTCCATCGGTTACGTCGGTTATGAAATTAACTCTAATTCAATGGTCTTCCTCTATATAATTTCATTCTGAGAATCATCACTTTCAAACCCATGAGTTTATATACTCTTGTGAAGCGAGAAACTCTTTCTACTTCATTAGGAGCGATGCGCACAATTTCAGGTATAAAGAATTTGTATTTTGTGTTTACTTTCTTGCTTTGGATGTTTTCGTTTACTTTTTATTTGTGAAAATTATCTAATTGTTTTGTTGATAATTTTTAGGGGTGAAGTCATCTTAGTGAGTTCGTAAATCGTAATATCTTATGTGTTATTGTTTGCGTCAATTCTGTATCAAGTTTCTAACTTCTGTTATATTCATTGAGTTATATTTTATATCTTGATTATCTTTGAATCCAGGGGTAGGACATGCCTGCAGCTTGCACTTGAAAGTAATAGCATAATATTGTAGTTATAGAATTAAAGTTAAAATATCTAATTGAATAATTATTTATTATATCAATTTATTTAGGCTATTTTATATACCTGGTAGTCCAAGTTGTTAAATTGAGTAATATCAAGTGATTTTCTAATCAAAGATGTTGACCTGTTCATACCCCTTCTAAATCTGCATAGTTTCCAGGCTGCCCATTGTGTTTTACGTTATCGCCCTGTTTGACCCGTTTTAATCCACATGGTTAGGGCCAAAACGGGTTCTAAGAAAAATATGTTCGGGTCAAAACGGGTCGTTTAAAAAAAGAATGCAATATAAAGAAGAGCGTTTACTGATGTTGGTTAATTCTTTGCAGCTATGTCAGGAGAGTGATATATGGAATGCAGACCTTAGATATGGAAAAGATATATTGTATTTTGAATACCGGTTAACTGTCTCTTCTGTTCCTATGTTTTTTTGGAGATTTTATTAGACGTTCTTGCTCTCTCAGTCAACCTCTATTGTACATCAGGTTATTTGGTGATTGTGATGGTTATCGCAGTGGTCCGAAGGGCATGGGTGAATTTGGCGGTTATAAGGGCGGAGTTCCTACTGATTATTAGTGTGCTTTTAACAGGTTTATATTATTCACATAGCATGTTTTCTATGCTTGCTGTATAGTTATGTTGTTTTGTTGAATTCAAGTCTTTCTTTCAACAAAAGTTAAAATTGGTATAACCTTGGTAGCACATGGTGATGCTGTTGTTATTTTTGAATTGTTTATCAGTATCACTTTTGACAAATGCATTGAATAAGTACATGTGATTTTACAATATATCATCAAAACTTTACCAGCTCATAAAATATTCAAATATTTGAATTTTATTAACATCTATAAGGAAAGGGGAACATTTTGAGCTAATTACTTGTCGTTACTTAAAGTGGGTCGATATGGGTTGTGTTTGGTCTCAAACAAGTCAACTACAAATTTTGAGCTAAAAGGGGAACATTTCAAATTAGCCTAAAATCCACCTTTAGTGCATATAATCTCCCAAATCATCTCTTCAGAGATGTGGATTGTTTTAGTAATAATAATATTATTTTGTTATAATAATTTTATTTATGCATTTGAAGTGTGGACAAAAGATGTTTCCTGCTTAACTCAAACCAAATCAACTCCCACCAAACCCGTTATCCAACCTATCAATCTTGCGACCCTTATGTATATGCATTTTTAAGGGAAAGTTTAAGGTTTATTTCTTTTCTTTTAGGTTTTTTTGGCCAAGGTCATTATCACATGCCCGGGACACGTGGACTTTGCCTTTTTAAGGAACCAACTGTCAGCACAATACAAAAGTCATTTAACTATTTTTTCATTATCACCAATAATTTTCAGCCACATGAAACAACCTATGAATCTCTTAATAATGGTTGTAAACTATGATTAGAGTGTCTTGGCTCGTCGGTTATTTATACAAGCGGGTGTCAACCATCATATTATGACATTCAAGTATTTTATGAAGTTTAAATACGAAAGTGGAACACAAATTCTTTAAGTTTTGGTTGAGTGGCAAGCACTTAATGAGGGTATGGATGGAGAGATGAATGTAAGGAGTTCTTTGTTTTTTTTTTTTTTTTTTTTTGGCATCTTTACATAATATTAGTTATGACATTACTAAACATGGTTTGATATTGTTGCTCTTTACGATTTTTTGATTCATAATCTATTGCCCCTCGGGAATTAATATATTAGGGGTATTATCAAATAAATTTTATAAAAAAACATAAGTGAAACCCGTAACTAAATTGGTTTGTTGTGGCTCAAAACTAAACCGAATCGCCCCATCCTAAAATAGCCAATCTAAGTGTCGTGCTCCCGCCGCAACGCGCGGGCACCCCACTAGTCAATCATAAACCTCCTGTTCTTCACCGACTTTTTTTTAGGTTCTTGGGCCTTGGTTGTATTTTTTTCTCTTTCTTCTCAACGTGAACAGCCCACTATTTCTTGGTCCATCAATTAGTAAAATCCCATTTAATTTGACCAAGACTTGGCCCACCATTTCCAATTGCAAAACTCCATACTCCAATGTTTGTTGTTGATGTAATGCTGCTTGTTTTTATCATATCTCTCTATCAATGGCCCATCATAGTTACTAATTCTCATAAGTTAAATTATTTCTAGCCATTCACTTCTTAGTAATCTAGAATTCCACGTAAACCACTGATCCAAATGCTTGCCTATAAATCAAAATAAATTAATGCATCAAAACAATAATTTAGCTCTTTATATCCATTTAATTTTAGTCCATCTTTTTATTCTTTTCTTGTTCAATTATCGACCAAAACAAATAATAATCATAATCATTTCTTTTTGATTTAACATACTTTATCACACAGCATATAAAATACAAAAACTAATTAAAAATATTGTATATTATAAGAATATCAAAACATTTATATTATAGTTAATATCAAATAAGGTGTATCTAAAATGCACTAATGAGAAATCACTTAACATATTTGATCTTCATACGAAAATATTCTAGAAAGAGCTTAGCTCGAGTTTAAAAAATTACCTAGTAGTCTAGTTCGTGCTTTCTTAATTTAAAAAGCCGAGCTCTGACTTGATCTCAAATCAACTACACCCCTAAATCATTCGACGAGGTGATTTTGATTTACACACCTTGATTATTAGTTTTGTTTATGGATGCAAATATGTTATGGTTTTTTATTAAAAAATAGAGTTTAGGCTACACGGTGTGAAGGCATAAAAAGGTGGTGGGAAAACCTTCTGTGCCAGCTATATCACACTCTGCTCAACGTGCACCATAGTGTGAGGCAACCCTCATGGGGGTTTTTCACCGATGTGGGACAAGTTGTGAAGGTGATGTGGCGGTGTGTAGTTGGATGTTGAAAATGGCTAAAGAGCCGTTAGACAACGACTCTTAAAAAATGCATTAAAAATATTCAAACCTTAAAACAATTAAAAGAAACAATATGTAAGGTGTATGTTTGTAACCACCTGTGCTTCGCATTGGGGTAATTTTTTAAAGGATACAAGGAGACATGATAGCATGCTACTTTTCATATACCATATGCAATTTGACCTAGATGCCGGTAAAAAAAATTTGAAGTAGTGGTTTGACTCATTAGCAACTATTATTATACTAATAGTCCTACTCAATATGTTGAAAGTGTCAAATCTGGAGCGATTGTTGAGGAGAAGAAATAATAGGGACCTTTATAAGATCCACATTAAACGGAGGTTGGAACAGCTCATATGTAATCAACATGGAAAGAAGCATACTCATAACTTTTTCCACATGATAAAAGCAATGCAATACAACTGTTAATCAAGTGCACCATAAATTTGTATAAGTGGTATCGAAAAGTGAAATTGGAAGTTCGGTTGGTTGAAAATATTCCACAGAAGACATCCCAACCTGAGAAGTATATAGACGTCCACATTCGGTTTTATTCTAGGAACCGAACTGCCGGTTCGTGTCCGAACTGGTTTTGGTTCGATCAGCCCCGGTTTCGCTAATTTGAAAGACCGGTTTCGGTTTGGTTTGCGTTCGTGAACCAATTTATGTACACACTTTTTAAAGAAAAGGAATCACAATTTTTTTTTTACATAAGTTCGACTTTTATTGTTTCTTATAATCTTTCTAAGGTGTATAGGTATATATTTGTATGTGTAGAAACATTTTTGTATATTGTTGTTATATATAAATTTTTTATATAAAATTGCAATTGTTTAATAAAATATAATATAGATTAATGGTAAATGGAGGTTATGATAAAAGAATGTGTACAAGTAGGTTTTGCATGAAGGGTAAAAAGGAAAAAATTACATAACATTTGGGTTTAAGCATGAGACTTTTCATTTGTCATCTTAAAATTCATGTAAAATGACATTTTTAAACATCTTTCTTCCTTTATAATGTAGTATAGATTATTTTTTTTGCACATATATCCTCTTTCTCACTTCTACTTTTATAAACATCTCAATATTTTCAACAAAAAATAAATCCCAACAACCATGAGTATGACGTAAACATCTCATTTGGGCGAGGCGAATCCTAGTCCCCCTCAAAACCGAAACTTACCAAGTCAGGGTCATGCAATTGCAAACGACATATGGTTATACGTGCAACTTCCATCTGGTGGTATGTATTCCAGACCCTACCCGCAACCTAATTTTGAACAGCTAAGCATCTACCCATCTCAATATCGACTTCACAACCTCGTGCAACCTCATTTTCCTGTTTCTATACCTAAATTTGTACCCGAAACACAACCACAAGATGTTGATGAACGGGTAAAAAAGTAAGAAAGAGAAGTCATAGAAAGAAAACCGAAAAGGATAAGTGTCACCTCGAAAGACCCCCTAAAAATGGGATGAGGCGGAAGAACTCGCTTCGGTGGAAATCTTGGATATTCAAATACGAAACCCGGAGACACATAAATATCAAAACAAAAATATCTTTTGGAAGAGAGTAAACGTCAAGTTTCACCGGGAGACGAGTCAAGAGGATTGCCGGGAAAATAATAGTCTCTCGTCAAAGTGGCATGAAATAAATGCCGACATGACGGCCTATAAAGGTTATTACCTCAATTGCAAGAATTCACCCAAAAGTGGTGAAAACAAAGTCGACTTCTTGTTGAGAGCGCTTATATTAGGCATGAGCTTGGCACAGAACCGATACGGATACCGAAAACACCGATACCAATTTTTGGGAAAAGGTACCGATACCGATATCTCCAACATACGGTACGCCAGTACAGTGTCAGTTTGGTATCGGTACGGTACCGGTATGATATTGGTATTTAAGGTAAAATACCGCTATCGAACCAATACCGAATCAAAAATACTGATAACGATTTTAGCCAAAACTTGATACTGAATTGGTACCGAAAATGAACCGGTATCGTATTTTCAATATCGGGATCGGTTTTGTATCGGTATTTTCGGTATTTAATACCGAAATGCTCATCCTTGGCTTATATTGTATCAAGGTAAAAAAAACAACCCTTTTAAATTTACGCATTGTTGGGAAGTGGCGCGCCACTCGTCCACATGGGCAAACGTACCGCTTGCGAGCGATTCGTCCAGGCGGATGAAAACAAGCGTATCTTCTCATTCTTTAGCGAGCAATGCTCGTAACGACATTGATCTAAGCGATGATGATGTTGAGTTTGAACCGAGTCGCATAATCGGTAAAGACCGTTTAAAGAAGAGGCCACCGAAATCATCTAGTGGGGGTGTCGATTATAACAAGTATTTATCCAACATAACTCAACATTGGAGGACATTCAATGAGCTTCAAAAACAAAAGATCGAGAAAAGAAAAAACCTTCAGACCGTTTGGAAATAAAAAATAATATAAAAAGGAGAAAGAAGCGGTTAAGGGAAAACGAGTGGATATGGAATTCTTCACAATGAAAATCGATCACATGGAAGGTTCCTAATCGAGAATGTATGAAAAGATGAAAGCACAAATAAAGTAAAAAGATTGTATCTAGTATAGTTTTTTATTTATGCTTTAAATGTGTTTTTAATGTAATGGTTTAATCTAAATATTTTTTTATTTATTTGCTTATATACAAAGACAAATGAAAAACAATTTATCAAACCGTGACTTAGCAGTCACTAAGGACACATCGGCCACACCACAAACAACTAGTGTATTTTTTGGCTTGAAGGACAATTCCACCAAAACAAATGAGGTGGATGCCACCCCCTCAAAGACATGATCACACCTTGTAGTGTTAGGTTTAATTTCTTTTCTTAGGGTGGGAGGGGCACTACTAGATTCATTTTTTCACTTAACTGATTTTAATCAATCCTGAACTGTCACATCAATTTACTGATTTACTTCACTGAATCACTTTTTTTGAGGCAACACTTAACTGATTCACTTCACTGAAATCTTTATTTTTTTTTAGTTTTCCTTTTTATTAATTACCGGTTTTTAAAAATGACCGTTTGAATTAAAAGAACCCTTTGTAAAACTTAAAAATTAAACCGTCACATTAAAATTTAAAAAAATTACAAGAAACATCAACTACAATAAACATACAAACGCTTTTATCCTACTCGTCGCCTTCATCCTCCTCGTCGCCTTCAACCCAATAATGCTCCCAATTATGTTTCGCCGCTATTTCTTCTTTACGTTTCAAAACTAAGGCCAAAGATTTACCTTTGAGGTGGTCGTGCGGTTTTGAATGTATACTCAAGTCGTGGTCATACTGCCTTTGTCTCAACAATTCGCGTTGTTCCACTAAAAACACCATTGTTTTTTCGCCTTGTTGAGATTGTAGGGTGACCATCTGGTTCAGTTTCTTTTCTTTCATCGCTCGGTATGACCCAAATTCGTCAACCCATGATGATTTCCTTGAAGAATCGGCGGCGACGACTTTCTTATTTTTTTCGTTTGGGCCTCATTAGGTTGGTGTCTTCATTGAGATCCAGCATGTGGCTAGTGGGGGTGGTCTTGTCCGGTGTGGAAAAGGCAGTCGCCTGATAGTTGCCGCTTTCTGAAGACTTCCGTCTCTTGTCGGAATGACTATCGGACGGTTCTTCACCCATCAACACTTGCTTTTTCCACTTGTCGTGATCTTTTACAATCTCCCATGCCGCTTGATGATTAAAACCGGAAGGATGACTTTTTCTATAATCGTTCAACGCCGTTTGCATGATCTTTAGATCACTACATCCACTCCCTCGTAGGTGCTCCTATATAATTAAATAAAACCGTAAATTAAATATAATTTTAAAAAAATTGTATAATTAAATAAAACGGTAAGTTAAATATATCATAGTTGTTGCCGCTTGTTGATGAAGGCCATTGAACGCATTCATTTGTGGGTTCATGGCGGTCCATTTAGAAGTAATTTGATCAACTGTTTGGGTGGATCCTTCCAACAGTGCCGCGTAATGTTTTTGGACCGCTTTTCAAAAACTTCTCTTGCTTCTTTGGTTACTCTTCTCCCTGTTCTCCGACACATAGCACTAAGCTTTTGCCAAAGCAACCTCTTGTATCGTATTCCGGTTCACCGCTTTTGTTCGCTTTGCATATTTCTTTTCCCCCTGCATCAACTGCTACAACTTGATCTTCAACTTCAGCTTCAAGCGTCTCCTCCGCTTCATCGTCTAATTGTTCTTCTCCATGTTGTTCCAGCTGTGTCTCTGGCACAGTTTCTTCCGCGTCATCGTCAACGTCTTCTAGGTTGAGCTCGAAGTCGTCTAGTTGGGAAGTTGTTAATTGAGGCGACGTAAAATATTGTGGATACAAAATGGGTGGTTGGCTTTGTGGGAATTGTTGGAATTGTGGGTATTGTGAATAAAACGATTGTTGGGGTTGGGTTTGTGGAAAATTGATCACGGGCCTATAGCCTTCAACCTTAGCCGATCTCGAACCCGAACCTCTTCCTCGACTACTAGAACCCCCAACTTTAGATTTCGAGGTTCCCCTCTCACCCTTCGAAACACTCTTTGATTTCATTGGATCCATTTGTTTTGTTTGTGTTTTAGTTAGTTAATCTAGTAGTTTGTTTGTGTTTTTTTTTATCTAAACCGTCCCAATTTTTATACCATTTGAAAATAACGGTCAAAAAATTGTTACCGTTTTATATTAATTTAATTCAAACGGTCAAAAAGGTAATAAATAAAATAAACACTTAAATTCGACCGTTGCAATAATTATTATTCTTACCAACCTGTTAGATAGAACCCGTATTTGGTTCACGAGACCCTTACCAGCATTGGTGGCGTCGATGTTACCGTGCTGATAATGAGGTACCTGTGACCAAATCTGGTAGCGTCCCATCCTCTTAATCGACTAGTAGTTATATTTAATTTAAATCTCATTTAGGATTGATTTGTCTACATAATACTTTTTTAAATCTCAACTTAAAAAAAAGTATCAACAACTTTCAATTTACGCCATTAGCTTTAGACAAGCCCATCACAACGTATTGTTCACGGAGTTATCGTAGCATTTCATGACGTGTAGGGTTTGAGCCCAATAGCTTTTTTTAGTGTTATAAATAAAACACTGACCCTTTCATCAGCCGTCATACCATTCACCAAAACTCATCACTCTCCAGCTGCACCGCCTTTACATCACCAGCTACCGACTTCGGTAAGCCTTTTAAATCTCCGATCGTTATAGGAAAAGAAATCCTGAATTTAGTTTCAAGTGTTTTCATCGATTGATTGATACACAAGTTCATATAGGGAAGGGGAATCTTGATGGGGTTTGCAGATCTTGTTTTGTTAGATGAGGTTGGGATGGTAAAATCTCTGGACAAGTATTTTGTTCAGGTGGTTGGAATCGGTGGACTCGGAAATATTATTCTTGATGAATCTATTTAAGTTTTTACAATATTAACTAGATCTTAGTACTAGATGATATTTGGAACGTGAATCTAGTTAAATTGTAAAAATCTTAATTAGTATATCTACGTGGATAATTTTACTTGCGACATGAAGAATGATGATTCTAAATGTAGAACAACATTTTTTTTTCTATTTGTATCTTTTTGTCGGCAGAGAAAAATAATTATGACTCAAGATTTTTTTTAGGATGGAAAATCTCAAAGTGAGCATACGAGAAGAATTAAACATATTGATTGTTTTTATGTTACTATATTAATTTGTTTGTTTTTGTATGTATTTTTTTTATGTTCATTTAAGAACATTATTCAATGAAATACATTTATGTATCAATGTTTGTTTTTAAGAATGGAAGATCTGAAATGAATTGTACTTATTGTTTTTTTCTCGTTTACTGATTTCATAATGACTATTAAATATGTTTATATATCAATGTTTGACTATCAAAATGGAAAAATCTAGCTACCAGGTTTGATCCCAAGCTTAATTTGGTTGGAGTGAGGTAGAAAAGTTTTCCTTCTTAAGGGTTTCTTACCTAGGTACAGCAGGGTTTGATCCCGCAGGAGGAAGTGATTAAGTGCGCGCAGTGTGGTCTATCTTAAAATATATCATATTTGCAGTCACTCTATATCGGTCCATGTAATACTTTTTCCTTCAGCTTCTTGTTGGAATCCATATAAAATACTTCGAAGTTAAAAAGAACACCTCTTTGGAATCTGAAGATGTATAACCCAGAACGGGCCTCCGAACCCCCTTGAGCGGGTCTCCGTCTCGGACTTACTTATTTAATATTAATATTGTTTATTATCTCGAATGGTTCACTTCATCTTCTTCACACCAACATTCAGATCTGTAATATGAGTTTATTTTGTCGAGATCTACGTTACGATTGGTACTCTACACTCAAATCCTGGATCATTATTCCTCGAGTGGCGTTTCTAGATCTCCACACGCGGGTTATGAATTGATAATTTTCAGATCTGAGCTATGTTTGAGCTATTTAGATGCTTCTCGGATCTAGATCAGGCTCCATATACGATCATTAACTTTCAGATCTGTGATTTTCATGTTGTATACGCGAGTTTCGGATTTGCATGAACCAAATCCATGTTTTTGTTATGCCATACGACATGCCAATAGTCAAGATCCAGATAAGTTTTCTACTATGAATTGAATTGTTTATGCCGTACACACTGATGCTTAATGTACAAACATGGATGAGAAAACTTTAGCATAAATGCTTCTGGCTTATACAAGTTTTATTACAAAATTATTGCCAGCCTTTTTATTTACAAGTCATGCATACATGACTTGCACCATACAAGTTTATACACCGTTTTATATACAATTATGCTTCAATCTCTAATATTATCAAGAATTTTTTTTCTGTGTAATGTTAAAATCCATTCAATCAATATGCTAATTATTTATTTGATGAATGTTTATATCCGAAGGATCTCATCTAATGCCGAAGCATTGTTACAGATCGACGAGGTTCATTAGCCCTTGCCGAAGCATTGTCACGATCCAGCGGAGGTCGTTTATTCTTACATGCTGAACCAAAGTTGCGGACCGGCGAGGCTTACTAGCCCTTGCCGAAGGATTGTCACGGTCCGATGGAGTTCGTTCGCCCTTACTTGCCGTAGTTTTGTTACGGCCCAAGAAGTTCATTAACTCTCTCTAGAGCATCATGACGGTCCAATGAGGTTCATTCATCCTTACTGAGAATCGATATTGCTTCGGTACAAATAATGCATATGTACGAGGATCGATATTGCTTCGGTGCAAATAAAGCATTATAGGATTATATATCATCATAGAAGAAAAACGCAGAAACTCAGATAAGTGCTATCATTCCCATTCCCATTCCCATTTCCGTTTTTTAGTCTTGTGTACTTATAAATAGACATAAATACGCAATCGCATAAAGATGCTTTAATTCTTATGTCTAGCCCCACTAGGATTGCATACGAACGTATATTACAACTAGAAGGTGTTCTGTACCATACGATATGTAACAGATAACAACTCAACTAGTAAATTGCCATAATTTTCCATGACTATATGTGTTTGATTCCGCACATATGATACTTTTAATCGCATTACAAGAGTAGTGTAATCTATTCTGTTAAGAGAAATGTCATAAGTAAAGTATGACATCCTTGCTATTTGGTGATAGGCGACATTCATGCCGAGCCAGGAGTTAATCATGGAGTGTCTCTGAATCTTACTTCTTGGTTTGATTTTTGAAAAGCACGGAGAGTATGACTGACTCCACTAGAGAGGAATAAAGTCATGTGCTTAACTTTTTCATCCGACCAGGTAATCCATGCAAGGATCATCTGCTTCGGCCTTATGATTCAGCCAAGAATCGTCTTGTTCGGCCTTGTGGTTTACACAGAGGGCTTCTGTTTCGGCCTTGTGATTCAACTAGAAACCATCTCATTCGGCTTTTCAGTTCGGTCTTAAGGACCATTTGAGTTGGCCTTTCTGGTTCAGACTATATATATTATTGGCTTATAGGTGCGGCGACGATCTCAAATATTTTTTATATGGAGTTTGTTTCTGGTCCGGCAACTTGGAAAAAATATACCCCCTATAAGCACTGGAGTGGGTGTATAAAACATGCCTGTATTTTCCTCAAGGTCACCTGGTGCCGATTGCCTTTTGCAAGGAGTGTCGAACTTTGCCGATCCTTAGAACTCATTTAGAGCTTAATGCAATTCTCCCATGGCGGTAACTAGGGGTTCTGGAGATAGATTATAGACCACATTCGAAGCACAATCACTTTTGTCAAATCAGATTGTTACATGCCATTTCTCCAAAAAAGGAATCATAATCAAGTTGATCGTGATTCATGCATCCTCGGTTTGACCAAACGTCATGATCCTGCCAGAAATCATGCTGCCTCTCAAGGTGTCAAACACCAAATAACAAGGTATCACTAATAGTACCAATCTAAACCTACTAGACTTGGCCCGAGCTCCAAATAGCAACTGTTCAAGATTGTCGCCGCACAGATAAGCCAGTGTTGAAAATTATGAACCGGGTTGGTATAATATTTTGGTTTGAAACCGATTAGTGGGTGAAACACCTACTATAGCTTTATGCCGCTTCATTATATTAATCAACGCCTGAAGACAAGTGAATAAGCTCCAAGAGGGTGAACTGAGCTCACCTTTCGCTCTGCAAACACTTCTTGGGCATCCCTAGTCATCGCCATGTTTAAATGTTAAACGTATAAGTGCAACCAGAGCAGATGATTTATGGCTAAATCGGTATATGCTCATTTTTATATCGCATAGTCACCGAAACACCAATGTGGTGTACGCCTAACAACTCTTTGAGCTCCAGAGGCTACAATAACATAGACCGGGAAATGCTCCAAATGGCAAGCGACCGTGTCAAACTCATGGCTTATTAACTCTTGCATCGCTTTAAGTTATGCAAGCAGTCAAATTCATGCTTGTTTAATCACGCACCCCAGGTACCGGGTGCAAGCTTGATTCGGCCCTCCTATTCGGTTAAGATATGATGTGCCCCGGTACCTCCAAATTGGGTTCCTAGTACGTTCTTTGCTCTGGTAAGATTACCGAGAATGAACATTTTGTATCGGTACTTCATTATTCGGATATCCCGAGTCTCTCCACTGCGTCTCCGCTTTAGTCATAGATTATAACATAGATGGACAGTGGTTATTATCTTCTATCGAATGAAATAGTTGATTCCTTTTCACCAACAACTACTCCAGCTGATAGAGTCATGATTGGTGTGTTTTGGTCGAGCGATTTTTTCTACTAATCTTTCTGTCCGAACATACCTACGGCCGATAAAGATTCCCTCATTCATTCTTAACAGGCAGTCTTCTCTGGACGACTTTTTAGTTGCATGAACTCTCACCAGACAACCTTTCATTCTGGACGAGATTGATACCTGTAACACCCCAACCGATGGCGGAAACATCGAGGTGTCACGTAGTGACGATTGTTCAATAGCACATGGACTAAAATGTAAATTTGAAATACATTGATTTAATAGTTTATTACATTGAATGAAATACAATGATACTAAATGACAACTAACTAAAATGTAATAAATCAAGGTCTAAATAGAAATCCGAAAGCTTAAGAATGCATCTCAAAACAACCTGAAACATGTACGAAAATAATTTGGTCAATACAAAAATGTATTGGTGAGCATACCCTGTTTGAATACATATAGTAGAAAAAGTGTTTAGCAATTCATGTGTTGTATACCGTTTGCAAATATGTAATAAGTAGTATCAGTCAAAACCAAGCCTTGATGAATAATGACTAACACATGAATAACCAACTGAATAATGAATTAACAAGACAATGACCAAGATTCTCTCAACAGAGTCTCGAGGGGGTATACCATAGTACTACTCATTGAAATGCTAGGCCGCAGAACGGTTAATGATTATGACTAAGCATACGCACAAATTAACATAAAGCAAACACACATGAGAATTGCATTAAGTATAAGAATAACATTTGATAATAATGTACATGAGTAGCCCCAAAATAGTAAAACATGAAAAAGGGGAAAGATATACTCGCAGTTTTGCTAAGCGTGATAAATCCAAATAAACTCGTCACACGATAAACTTGGGAATTCCAAAGAATTCAACCTATAATTTATAAGAATACTAGTAAGGGAAAGGTCTAAAAGTCTATGGTATCTAGGGTTCTAAGGCATTAGGGTTTGCTAGACTTACGTAGGGAAGATGAAGTTTAATTATATCTTGAATTTAATATTAATTCCAAATAAAGTATATCATGATTTAAGATTTAATATGTGACAAAGAAGTTATAATACTATGTTCCCACATATAGGAATATTTTTATAAAAATATTCATAAGACGTATTTTAATAATTTACATTTAACTAAATAATTTATATCTAATTTAAATGTAAATAAAATAGAAATACAAGATTTGATTCAAAAATGATATTTTTATGAAGAATAATTATTTTCTGATGTATAATACGGAAAATAATTTTTCCATAATTTTTCTTCATTTATTTGTATAAAAAAATGAATTTAATAAGTTTAAATCATGTTTAAATGGATAAAAATAGAAAAATTAATAAAAATGAATGTTTTTAGGTCCAATAATTTTTATTTCCGTTCATATTGTTTAGAAATAATTTTCCATAAATTTTGATACAAAAATCATTAAAAATGAATTTTTAATCAATTAAATATGATTAAAACAAATTAAATTAATAAAAATTACGAAATAGAATATTTTCCAGAAAATAAAAATATAATAATTTTCTACGAGGGGTCAAGATATTACTCCTAAATTTTTATAATTTTTGGAGCATAAATGAATTTATTATGAATATTTCAAGATATAAGTAATATATGTAATACATAAATAAATAAAAAAAAATAATTTGAAAACCAAAAAAAGAATGGTGCTCAGACCCGGACCTTACAGGTCTTGAACCTGGTCAAACATGTTTCCAACACAAGCCTTAACCACTGGACTACATGATCATTTGTTATAATGTCGAACTAAAATAATTTTTAACATATAATTAAAACTTCATCTTCTTCCTCACCATCCAACCCTAACCCTAGTTTTCCTAATACCTTCAATTCATGAAGATTAAGACCCGAATCAAGAGGGCTATTATAGAGGAAGGGCCGAAGATTAAAATGGCAAAAAGAAAACGAACTCACAAACTCGGTATATGCTCAATCGACGTGAAACAGACCCGATGCTTGGGTCGAGAATTTCAAGCTTCCTGGACGCGATTAGGATGTTTTTGTTGTGGGTTTAGAATGTGCAAACGTTACCTCATGATTTGGAATGGTTAATTTATATAATAAACGCAGAAATTAAACGTTTGGGTTCTTGACATTAAAACTCCGACGGTTACCCAAAACCCAAATTAAAACTTCGAATTAAACATGTTAATAAGTGATTAAAACCCATCTATCTGTTATAAATTGGTGGAGAAACGTTTTGGTATGATTAAAACGAGTTTAAATGGCATTAACTGCAGGATTGGACTTCGCCGGAATAAACTCCGGTGGCCGGAGTTTTTCTGCCGGAAAAACAAGACAGGAGGGAAAAGAGGTTTGGTTTTAAAAGTTTTGATGTTTGGCAAAAATGGTCCCTCCATGTTTAACTTGGTTAGTTTTATTCAAGTTTAGTTAGTTTTTCTTTTATAAACCTTAACCAAGTTAACTAGGCTAACATAAAATGTTTTTGAAATCTTTTTGAACTTAAATTTTTATAAATCTTTTACGAATACGTTTAACTTACGCAATTGATTGAAACTTATACTCAATCCATGATATAATTTTAGTTTACCCTAAAATAAATTAAAAAAAAAACAACGAAGCTTATAAGGAGTGTATTGAAAATATTTGAAGGACTGTTATTGTCAATTAGATGAAAGACGAGGGTGACGGTTGTCACAATACCAGACACCACAAAATTTAGTTTGTCAGACCAGCCCTTACCGAACGAATCATCACCGAAACAGGCCAACCTAACCGGATGACCCATGTGACCATGGCATCCCCACCTAGTCAGCTTATCTCACCATATGATTCTCAACAAAGTTGTATTTTACTCGCCGAATGTGGAATGAGAAGTTTTCCAAACCATGTACGTGTTGTACGAACCAGGACCTCCGAGGCAACGCTAGTACCCTTCGAACCAAGTGAATGAAATGAGTTTTACTCCCCTCCTTCGTAAAAGTTTTAATAATTGTTTTGGCAGATGTCATTTATACATCATATAATACTACTGTCAATGCACCGTGCTAAATGCCAGCACAAGCTTCGGACACTACGCTTTAAAACATCGAATGATCGTTATCTAAAGGCCGTGGCCTCGGTGTCGACCTTGACTCCTAAATTCACCAACAGCATCCACGCTAAGAAGTATGAAGGGGAAGCAAATTCCATATCCCCAGCATGGCACATGATCCTTCACTCCATAAAGTCAAAAGCACCAAACTCCATATCACCAGCAATCATGCCGTCGGCCAAGTTTTAATTGCCATTGAAAGTTCCAACTTTCCTAATAAACAGAGATGTTGGAGGCGTTATGAATGTTTTTTAACACCAAGGCATCGTCCGAAGCCCCAACTCTACGTCTCATTTATTCACCTCCAACTCCGAAAGTCCCGACTTCCGTCCCCTGATCACTCCAAATACCGTTAAAAAAAACGAGCCTCATGAGTTCGCCATTGGCTGCAAGCCGTAATGCGGGATCAATTTTATATTTATAACTTTGGAATAGTTTGCAATAAAACTGACAAAGCCTTGTAACGATAAGGATTAATGAGTGGATGGAAGTTGACAAAATCAAAATTTTGTTCTAGTAATCCGAAGGTGTGATGAGCCGAGGACATGATCCATCGCCTTAATGGGCTCACCATTGTGAAACCATATTTTTTGTCGTTAACAAAATTAGAGGCAATTTCCACCACAAAACAAACAATCTCACAAAATAAATACAATGGTCAATGACATGGCCGATGCAAATGGTTCGGAAATGCAAATCTAAATGACGCCCAAAAAGAGCCGATCCTTTAATGTGATCAAAACATTCCCCAATCGCTTCCTGCTAAGGTCTTCTTATAATTACCGTTGAGAGCCGCACGATACGACAACTGAGCTGAAGATTCGACAACACATGAACCCGAAACCACAACTCTAGTTACACGGAAAACAATAATTAAAGATTATCTTTTTTTTTTTTGGAAGGTGTGCTTCAGCGGTAAACCCAATCGATAGACAACCCCTCGACTCGAGTTCGAATCTCTACCCACGCACCGGTGTCCACTTTGAAGTTATCTCAAACCGTTACAGGGAATTTTTTCGTGGTGTGCAGGATTCGAACTCAAGACCAAGCCCGGGCGGAAACCCTCTTAAGAGGTAAACCCTCCCACCTATCCCCAGCTGGGCTGGAGGTCATTGGCATAATTAAAGATTATCTAAATGCAGGATATTATCACCATGACACGGCAGTTGGTCGTTGTCTTCGGTTTTGTGTCAAATTCGTACCTAAATATGCTTCAACTCTCCACCAACTCTCCACCAATATTAATCGATACAATTCCGAACGTGAGTAATTGTAAGCTCGACGTTAAGGCTTTAAGCCTTAAGATACTACGAAAAGAACGTGCCCCTGCCGCATCCAACGTGGGATTCCTTAAGAGAATATTGGTTTAGGCTGTACACACACCTCCTAAATCCACCATCACATGCGGATAAAGGATGCGAGGCCCAAAAATGTAGTGCGTTAAGGCACCTCATTCGGTGCATGAAGATACACGCTAACCACAGTTTCTTCAATAAACCCCTATGTCGAGTGTGCCTACTATGGTCACTGTGACCGGCCCGGTACGGACCACATGATGGCACCACCGAATTCCCGAAGGATCTTAAGCGAACCTTCATCGCACAACCCATAAAGGAATTAATGGGGATGTATGAAAAGGACCTGTGGAACAAAGTACAGACCTAGTAGGATACCTTTTCAGGCACGACAAGCAGGGGCGGCCCTAGGGTGGGCCGAGGAGGCGACCGGACAGGGCCCGTAAATATCGGAGGCACATTTTTTGAAAAAAAATCCTATATATATATAGGTGTGTTCGATCCAGAGCGGTCAAAGGGTAGGAGAAGTTGAGAACTGAGGATGTTTGGGTAAAAAGTGGAAGAAGATATGATGAAATGAGCAAGGCGAACACTGCGGCTGTCGTCCATTCGTCCAGCACCTTGCACCACCATTATCCGGCGTCTTCGCAGTCACCTGATGATGTCGCCGGCATCAACAGAGGCCTGGGAAAAAGAAAGCAAAATTAGAAGAGGAAACCGAATAAAAAGAAAGGGACGATGGTGATGGATGCTGTCATGTGCTGGTATTTTTAAGGTGAATAATCTTGGACAGATCAATTATCATCTTTATTTTAAAGCAAGTTGTGTCAATTGAGTGTTACGTGTCCTTAGTGTGTGTAGTGGTGGGGGTTATGTAGGGGTTATGGTATTAAAATATTAAAAAGTAATAGAAGCGGGGTTATGAGGGGTTATGGAAAAAGAGGGTGTAGTGGGAAGCGGGGTTATGATGAGGTTATGGTGTAGTGGGAAGCGGGGTTATGATGAGGTTATAAATGATTGGGTAATCATTGGTTAATTATTGTTTTTTATTTAAATAAGAATATTAAATAGTTAAATAATATTTCATCGCCTACAGTTATTTTGTATGGCAGACCACCTAGCGGTGATTTGATCGACAGTACGGTTGTCCGTATCGGTAATTCGGTTGTACTCCTCCAATACATTGCGCCAAAAATGCTGCCTATTGTTCTGCGGATTCTCCTTGGTGTTGACCCACGCCCTCACCAACTCGAGTTGATCTTGGTTAGTCCACGCTGGCATTGGTTTGGTTTTGGTTTGTATTTGGTTTTGTTTTGGTTGGAAAAGTGTATATATTTGTGTTGTGGTGTGTGTTGTTTGTGATGTATGTGTATATATACAGAGAGATTTAGTTTAAAAAAAAAATTAATGTTTTTGACCGTTGTCAAACGATCTTTCACACACCCCCATACAAACTCAAACCAAAAACGCCCATTATCATCACAACCTCCTCCACCCTAAAACGCCCCATAGCGCCGGAGGGGACGGTGTTCCGGCGCTATGGAGGCCCAAAACGCCGGCTAAAACGCCCACTACACACAACCTTATCAATATATTATTTATTTAACTCTATGAAATGTGGCAGGAAGAGGACATCTTGATGTCTACAAAGCATGGGTAGGTGTCGTTATCAATAAATTATTATAATTTAGTATAGTTGTATAAATATTTGTTATTTGATATAATTAGGTGTTTTTTAACTCGACCATCAATTTGCTACCAAGAATGCTAGGAGGGCTTTACGAATAATCGGTTAGATACTAGTCAATTACATAATATAATTTCACTCATTCTAATACTATTATTTTGCTAATTGTTACATTTATTGCTATATCATTAATCGTACTAAAATTTAATTTAAATTATTTAATTCCTTAAAGCCTAAGGGGCTTAATATTAACAACTTGGACATGGTACATAAATCCTCAGGGACGCCTCTGACGACAAGCACACGCAATCACCGTCGGTTCGTATGAGGGGAATAGCCGACCAATTTGGAGTCCTCACACATATCACCGTACGTAACATCAACTGATTCGGTTGATCTAGTCAGCGCAAAACTGGGTTACCGAATTTGCCAGTCTCCTTTATGTCAGGGTACCAAAAAGCGCAAAGCCTATGTTTGTTTGATTTCGGATGTTTCACCAAACCGAACCACGAGATGCTTCGATAGTCAAAACCAGCATTTCTTTCACCGAACCGAACCATGAGATGCTTCAGTAGTCAAAACCAGTTTTTTTATCAAAAGAATTGCGACATCTAATTTCATTTTTGATTCTTTTGCAACAATTAACCATTTTGTATATGGAAAATTTCCAACCCAATATTGTTTTGATCAGAATTTATTTTCAACAATAAATTGTTTTACATATTGAAAATTCTGCTCTGCCTAGCTACTTTTATTATAATAATATTTGTTCGGATCATTCGACTACATTGGATCTTGGTTCCCCTATCAACTAGCCTACAACACCAAACCAAGCTTCTTGCTTCTTATTTAGATTAAAGCACGATCCTCACTTAAGCATAAACAGAACCAAATTAGAGTAATAAATTTCTCTGGCTCCATGCACAAGGTACTTCACCTTAAATATATGGTTCTTGCTCCTAGATGAGTACGCTCGGTTCCGCTTACGAAACGCTCCGCTCTACTCCGCTACAGTAGTAGATGTCTTGAATATGCATCTTTCGGTAATCCCCTCCTTTTAAGCTTTAATGCAGCTTTGTCATCATCACCTAAGGAACATCTTTGGGAAGTCTCTTTTAACACCACTGTTGTATCCCCTACTAAGGAAGTCGATTAGTATACGGCTCCACATTTGAAGCTCCAACTCCGGTCCTTAGGTTTGGATAATTGATCCAATATCTGATAGCCTACAGCCCCATACAGCTTGATGCACCGTTGATAGAAGCACCAATGATTGAAATTGCTAAGTGTAGCAATAATTTTCTCCTACGTGCACCGACTTCACCTTTGGACAAGAAAAAGAATAGAGTTACCAACAACCAAAGCATCCTCCCGCAGCCACTCATAGTTTCGATCCAAGCATGGTAAGGATTGGAAGTCAGGCAGGTGAGCAAATACTCCTATCTCACACTTATCTCTACTCAACATTCTATCTCCATAATTTATTCTATATTCTGGTCAACATGGAGGCTCTCCCTTCGATGAGATTATGGTTCGGCATACGTACTCAAAGTTGGTCATCCTACCTACCATGTAAGTTCAAATATTACTAATACAACATAGCAACATTGAACTTGGGGGGCTTGCATGGTATGATAGCTCTACTAATCTTCGGATGTGTTCCATGATCATACATGAAACGAGTTGCCTTTGAAACCAAAGGTACTACCTCCTACGCATACTGAATTATCTATTACGCACCATGGTTACGATCAGCAGGGCTTTACAAATTAGGGTTCGGCACTTCATAATAAACCCATCCGTGTTTTGTTTATGTGCCATATTATCGGTCGGCTATATGCCACATTCTCCTTGACCGAATAAATCCCTTCGAAAACATGCTATACGCATCGGCATATAGGAGCAACCTTATTAAAACTTTTTATTGCTGTAAAAGCGCAAGGATGTCGCGATATACCGGACGTTCCTTAGGTACGAACCATGAATCTATAAGGGCATAAACACATGCTACGAGCCACCTCCCAAGGGATAAGGATGTCGAAGAATAACACGGGTTATATGGTTCGGATAAGCAGGAATATATGCTCCGGGCCGTCCCCACTAACACAACTCTTACGGCTTCGAGCAAAATGCAACATAGCTAAAGTAAACCCATCGTCATAACCAGGTACAGTATACACAAGGTACCTCAAACATAAAGTGAGGCAATAAGGAAACCTCTAAAAATGTCAAGGGATATTAAAACCCGGACGTACTTACAAAGTGTCCCGAATAAGCATGAATGAATGCTTCGGAACACTAATAAACTCAACAAATATGAGTTTTTCCAAGGGATATATACCCCGAAAATAGATAAATAAAATAAAAAATGCCGAAGAAGTGCTATAATGCCAAAGTAAAGGTCGAGACACTCAGTATCAGAGAATTTTTACGCCGATCGGACGAAGCAAATTGAGCCGCTCCAAAAAGGAAACCCCGCCAAAAGAGACGAGACCCCACATGATTGTGACAGCTAGACCTAAGAGATCTTATTTACGGCGAAGATCAATAGAACTTCAGCTCCCTGCACATGGAACGAAGTTCACCTAAAAAATGCTACGTGTAATCCGAAGTCCAAGACCGAAGCAGTTCAAACATATAGACAATTGAACAAGTTTTATTTTAATATTACTTGTTTCAAGTGGGATGAGCCAGAAGTCACCTTCGTCTCAAACGCACCTATGGGAAGAATGTCCCCTATCAATGAGTTGCAAACGAAGCAATACTTCCTTCGGTCTATTTTATCTTTATGTGCATTATCATCTCGGTTACAGTAATAAGGGGAACTACCCAAAAGTCTCACAGACATTCCGAGTAAAAAAAGACTCCGGCATAAGAAAGCCTCATGCTCTGCAATAACATGAAGCTAAGGGAAAGATACCGAACCAAGAGGGCCGGGATAAAGATCCCTTTTGGTTTGAAACCTTTCTATACTCCGGAACAAACAAATCTATACATGTAGCATAAAGCCTTCAGCGCTAAAATAATCATAAAGGGCTTAACTAGTTTCTAAGTTAAAAATCTTTCACAGAGGCCAGGCTATAGGCTTCGGTGAAACGCCCCACCAAAAAAATGAAAACAAAGTGTTCCGGAAGAATGTGATCTTTGTTTAAAATGAGATGCGGGATACCTCATTTAATAAAACATGAGTTGATCCTTAAAATGTTTATACGTATGTTGAAAAAACAACACGCAAGCCTCGGTGTACGGAGCAAAAAATACTCCGGCATTAGAAGGGGGATAAGAATTAGGTTATGGGGGTATCGAAGGCCCTTTCGTCCGGACTTCTTAGTCATACAAGTTCGAAAGACAAAATACCGAACTTAAAAGACACCCCAGAACAAAGACTACGTAGCACTTTTTTAATTTAAATACGCGAAAAATGAACGTTCTACTTCGAATGTTATAAGTAGTCAAGGATGAAGAATCCCAAAACACTTAAAACATAATTACCCATACCGAGACATAAAAATTGTGGACGCACGATAAGTCTCGATGCTTAAAAGAACGAGGGATTATAGAATAACCCTCAGTACTAACATGACATGCTTCATCAAGAAAGCTCGACCCACACATAACGGGCCGAACCTTGATCATTTTTCATCAAGACCCACCATTTAAAGTCTGGTATTCATTCTTGCTAATGAACCCCGGACTTGGGGGGACATGAAGAGGTATAACCCAGAACGGGCCTCCGAACCCCCTTGAGCGGGTCTCCGTCTCAGACTTACTTATTTAATATTAATATTGTTTATTATCTTGTACTAACTCGTTCGCGAGGTTCAGCGCTACTGGACCTGTGACTTGTAGAGAAACCCCTAACTGGGCCTGGCCCAATTATGTTAGGGGATCCATTTGGGTAGCCCATTGACTTGGGTCCATTTGGAAGGCCCATTAACTTCCTATATAAAGAGATCTCCACCTCTTGTATTGGCAAGTTATAAGCACCCCACTTTTTTATTACTAGGTGGAGGAGAGTTTTCTCCTCCAAGCCTAGGCCCCTCTCTATAGTCCCATCCTCTCTCTCTATTATTACAGATCCGGTTACAGAAGATGGAGCACACTCTCAACCTCACCTTCTCTAAGAGGATTCAAACCTGCCCAATCAACCGGGTAAGATTTTTCCTCTTCAGAATCCATATTGCTAATAAGATCTATAATATTGTCTTTTGTTCAAATAAGTCGCTACGGTAGATAAACTAAAAGGTTATTGTTATAAATTACATCAGAATCATTTCAAAGCTGTTAATTAGTTTAATTCTCACACAATATTTTTAAATATAGTTAGTAAATATTAATAGGAGGATAATAAAAAGTTATGAGATTATTTTAATACGAACGCAAATAATTTTTTTAAATAATGGCATGTATAACACAAATTATGTACAAAGTGGTTTTGTACTCATGTAGCGTCAAATTTAGAAAAATATTTCGAGACGTAAATCAAGGATCAAGGAGGTTTTCATTTTAACTGCGATTTATGAAGTAAAATCAAATTTTCAAAATTTTAAAATAATTGTTACAAACAAGTCATTTTAATTTCATGTTGTTTCACGGATCAAAACTAAGGAATGCTGGGCGTGGTCTAACCCGAGCTGGATTTGGGATAATAAACGCCGACGACTTGATAAAATCTCGTTTGGGAGATCCTACGGGTGTAAAAAACATCAGCGCCCGTCAAAAGTCACAGCTATCGCATGTTCCTCCTCCGAAAGACATGATTGCAAGCAACCATCTTTTGTTTCCGGTTTGATAGAAAAGTCAACTTCAGGCGTTAACTCAACCTTTTCTTTATCTTCTTTGATGGGAGAAAGAAACTTATACAGTCCATTGACTTCTTCCAACTAAAAAACGACCACTTGGTCATCCGATGATGACCCGTCTGTATTCTTGACGGGTAGGTCATGTGGGTTGAGTTCGACCGTTGCGCGTGGTTTCAAGCGGAAGAAGTATTGCAGCTCTTTGGTTGCAGCCTCAAAGGTGAAAAAGTTAACCGTCTCATGGCCGTGGATGGGCAGGGTGGGGAGGAGCAGTGATGGATGTAGCGATGATGCCAGATGACGAGGAGACATGACTATGGAACCAACGGCGGATATTCCGAAAAACACTAAGTGGTTATTAATTAGTGAGGTGCTTTAAGCCCCCCAAAAATGCTGGACCGGAAGTTGGCTATGTTCAACGTGCTACTATTGCTACTATTATGTTTATATGTTTTGTGACTCGAGACGATTAGATCATCATATTCATATATCTGGATTTGTTTTTAATAAACTTTATAAATCCAATTTTTTAAGTAATTGTTTAGAACTTTTTATCTTAAGGAAATGACATGAAGATTAATTAAACTCTGAATAACAAAAATATTGATATACAGTGTCAGGCTTACGTTATGAACCAATTGTAATGACCATGATAATTAATCGTATTTGAGTGTCTTATTTTGTATTGTTCTTCCTTTTCTCCCTTCACCTGACAGGGTGATGTTTTTATGTTCCTTTGTTTTTTAGTTTAACTCATCCAGCTACTAAACTTACTCTTAAATGTATATTTTTGAGACTAGAATCCATTAGTAGGAAGGGCAATTCAAATCTAAGAGACGCTTTGGCCCACATTTTGTTTAGGGCCCAATTTTGAGATTTAAGTTATTACCTACTTAGGTTGTTGTGTATAAAAAACCCTATATTTAGTTTATATTGCTATTAGACTATTAGTTGGTTGTTTGTAAATAGTTAAGACTATTGATTTTGGGTGATTACTTGTTCCTGTAATTTTGCTAATCATCATGTTATAGTATAATAGTTGATTATGTTAGATTTTATCAAAAGCTCTTTTATACCCTAATAGTTTAGCACTTGATTTGAAAAAAAACTCTAATTTTTATTTCACTTTGGTCCTTCAAAATCGTCGATCCAACCGTGTCCATTTCCAATTAATGAGTAATGCATTTTGATACACTCCTTGAGCGTTGATAATGCTAAGATACAAGTCCTTTGATACATGACAACTCAGTTGTGGTTTTATTTGGGCATAATTTTCATTTAATTTGGTTTGCAAATGAAGAGTGAGAACCAACCGATAAAAGAATGAAAATTAACAAATGTATTATAGTGGAAATCACTAACCAACCAATAATTTTTTTTTATTGAAATAATAAGATGCATTTTAACAAAAGGGGCAAATTACATAAGAATAGCAGGTAGGCGGACAACAAATTGCGCCGTCACCCCTTTCTGGATAGAGAACCCTAATCTAGAGAATACAAATCCTTGCCCCTGGGGAGTCGAGAAGTTGCTGTGGACCACCCGCTGGACTCTCATCAGAAACCTGATCGCTTCCGGTGCCAATGAGCCAAAAGTGTCAAAAGCCAGAGGGACAAAAGCATGTTGGTTATCCTCGCACGCTTTAGCGTGCTTTGCCACTTTGTTTGACTCTGCTCTAAGTACCGCTTTCCCCGCCACGAACCCACTCTCACTGAATCCCGCTAAAGGAGACACACCTGTAAGGTCCACGCATGCGTGTTTCCACCTTCCCAACCAAACACTAGCAGGTCAGCCGGACGTAAAGTGGACCTCCCTTCTGCCGGGTCTGTAAGAAAGTTAACCGGGGCCTCTTTCTTTGCCGAGATCCCTGCTCGTCTAAGAATATCCATTAAAACGTCCCGAATGAACTCGTGCTTGTACTTTAACCCCGAGAACTCTCTACAATGGAGGGCATGCTCTCCATATTTATCCAAACACGCTTTATGGCAAACCGGACATGTTTCGTCATCTGGAAAAATGGGAATCATCAAACGGTATTTAAGGATTGCTTTATATTCCACCGCTGACATTCGTTTCCCCAGTCCTTCGATAAGGATAACTGTTAGGGAATCTTGGGCATGGGGCTTCTGTAAGCAATCCATGACGGCTTTCTGGCGTGGGGTCAAGCAAAAATCTTCCCCCAGACTTTGTGCAATTCGACAATAAAGAGCATTCGCCAATGTTTTCTGTGGCTTTTTGGGAGCGGTGTCTTTATTAGAGAAACCGCCAAGAAAAGTCAGGGACATATTCATGCAGGCGTTCCAAAGCACAAACATAATCCAGATCTGTGTTATCAACCCCGCTGTTACGTAAAATATGGTCTTGCAACCCCCAGGATTGAGATTTGGACGCCACAAAGGCATAAGTGGCTACATCCCGGGCCGAGAGAAGGCCCAACCCACCATGCCACATCAGTAAGGTTGCGAACCGCCACTGGAGGTCCCCAAAATATGGCCCCCCCACAAAACTACAATATCTTCAATTGCCTCCCGGGGGCCTTTATCAAAACATGAGACAACACTGCCTACAAAGGGAGGCTGGCATGTTTGTATGCGAAAAGAAACTTTGCGACCCCCATACAGGATCTGAGCAGGAGGGGCTTGCTTTGAGGATCCTGCAGATGAGGAAGGAGCCCCATAAGATCCACAGCTAGTGACGCCCTTTTAGTAGACAAATCACAGATGAAGATAGCATCGCGGCTGACTGCCCCTTCTAGAAGTTTGACACCTCTCTCAAGCCGTCCAATATCACTGGGGAATAGCCCTGACCTACTCTTCACCCCATCGCAGGTTGGCTAAACAATCTTTTTTTCCTGATATTATGATTGAGCCCCAATGATGGTTCTTCTGAACTGATGATTTCCAGGGCCTTAGCAACCTGCACAGCGTCCTCGGTGATCGTCCCATCATCTAAGTACCAAGCGTGGAAGAGGAGGTTGCAGTTTTCCTGCACCTGACACACTAGGGGGTGTAAGTCAAGGGAAAAGAGCAAATGTCCCAAAGGGTCCCCTTGTTGAACCCCCGTGAAGGCTCCAATGCGTTCATTCCCAACATATAACCTAGCTGGCTGGGCATACAAAAATTTGACCCACGGAAAAATGGAGGGGGCAATGGCGATGGACTTCCCGTAATAAAACAGATCGGTTAACTACGTTGAAGGCGTTAGAAAAATCAATCGTGAGCATGGTCAAAGAGCCGTCTGCATGAAATGAACTGAGGAACCTGTTAGCGCTATGCAACACGGCCTCTGCCCCATTGGGGATTCCCATCCCGAATTGGTAGTCTCCCAGGTACTTAATAACTTCTTTACCAACTTTCTTCATGATTACTTTGGAGACCAACCTTCTCCATATGGCCCCCATGGCAATGGGGCGAATCCCATTATCAGGCTTCAACAACAGGGTCAAGGGGGCTGAAGCAATAAATTCAGCGAGCACCCTGGGACATAACCCCTAACCACAGATTCACCACATCGGTGATAGCGAAAAGCAGTCCTGAAGCAGTCGCCGACCCCTTCCCGCTAAAGGTATCCAGTAGGTGTTGAGCCCGTAAGCCGTCCCAACCACAGGATGTCCCTTTCGGGAACGACTTCACACACCTGTAAACGCAGTCATCACCCACTGGTAATGCAGGCTGGGGTAGAGGGCTGGACGGTAGGGTTGGCGGCGAAACAATGGGATGTTTGTCGATAAGGTCTTGCATGGTAGATTCCCCCGGTAGAGCTACCCCACTGGAGCACAACACTTTAACAGCGGCGGTGAAGTGCCCATCCTTGACTTTCCTGAGACATTGCTTGATATTTGGGGCTATTTATGATTTATGTTTTCATTCAAACATCTTTTTTTTTTTTGGTTTGGAGCAATGTTTTCAGAATCAGACTGGAGTCGTCGCTGGTCCACAGGTCCAACCGATCTGGTTGACACAATGAACCGGCCCAAATGTCGAACCAAAATAAAAAAAAGAAAATTTTAAAAACCGGTCCAACCGACCAAAATCCCGGTCCAACCAGTCAAAATCCCGGTCCACTTGCCGGTCCGGCGGTTCAACTCCCGGTCCGATGCTAGGGTGGTTCAACATAGTGACTCGGACCGGCGGGGGGTCCGTTTCCCAGTCCGGTCAGGCCGGTCCAGTCCGGGATTCAAAACCTTGGTTTGGAGTTATATAATAATCACACATGTGCCCATTTATAGATAAGGCATTACGATACATCTCATATAAGTAATCATAATGGTCAAGTGCTAGTGTACTCCGAATTTCCGAGCTCACAATCAAAGGAGAGTCATGGTCTTATCACAATGTCACGTACAGTGTAGATCTCACGATACGTAGCGTATCTATTTGAGATCTAAGAATCTTCATTATAGGGACGAAGATGAGTTTACTTAAAATATATTGCGATTAAAATAGAGAGGGCCAAATATGACTGATTTATGAATATCAAAGCAACTTGTAACAAAACTAATATCTTTTTTGATATTTAGTACTTGAACTCAAAGCATTATGTACTCAAGACAAAACAAGAGTAACACAAACTTATCCTAAACTTTAATGTATACTTAAGTAAGAAATGAGTCCAAATTAAATACCTATCTCGGCTTGTTTGTTAGGCCTTGGGGTGTACTCTAACATTCAGGGCGTTAAATATGACATGGCATGTTAACGGGCTATGCACACCACTTCCCATTATGTGTTAATGGGCGTTAAAGCCTCCGTCGGTTAACTTGTTAACGTGAGGCAAAGAATTGTGAAATGAATTAATCGATTCCAAAATGCATTAAATTCTGCCTAACGGCTCACTTGATGCATTATTATTTTTTTCTTTCATTAAGACCATGAGTAATGGTTAATGCCTCCTAACGAGCATTTTTTGCCACATCATTATCATAATTCCCCTTCAAAGAATGTGTAATGGTTAACCGCATTTTTAATGCTCTTTTAATAATTACTTTCCTTATTTTTCTCCTATTTGGGCATTATACTAGAAATGCCCATCTTTTTTCATGCCCTTATAATGCCCAGGGGACGGTGTTAAGGGCGTTATCAAGCTCATTCATGCCCATAATACCCATTACACATGGTCTAAGCAAAAAAACCACAACAATATAACCCAACATTATCATCTCATTTCTTCACACTAAAACTTACACCATCCTTATTAATAACAATGTCTTCTTCATCATTAACTTATTCTTCATCAACATCTTCATCATCCGAGTCTGACGCCGCGGACGAGGTTTTTTTTTTCCAAACGGTTGTGTAGCCGCAACCCAAGCTTTTCTACAACAACCACAAGCACCACCACAAACCCGAAAACCTGCACTCAACTGCAACCGGCTACGCACTCATGCAATGCTAGTAAATGACTATTTTAAAGGAGTTGATTCGACGTATCCAGACGATCTATTCAGGCTTCTTTTTCGAATGCACCGACCATTATTCTCGAGTATACTTGAAGATGTAGTGAGAGTAAACCCGTTGTTCCAACAACGGTATGATTCAAGAGGTCAAATTGGTTTTAGCGATTCGGCAAATGGCATATGGAACTGCTCCTGATGCGTTTAATGAATATCTGAAAAATGTCCACGCGTACTATGAGATTATGCATTTACAAATTAATTGGGTAATATTGAAAAATGGGTGGATGAGGTGGAGTTAAAGAGGTTAAACAATTTTCTTAAAGATGAGAGGAAGAGAAAGTGGGGAAAGTTGATGACATGGCATATAGGTGGAGTCAAGAGAGGTACGCACACAATTTCAGTTTTATACAGGACCTAAGTTAAATCATTTAACTATTTTTTCAGAACTTTATATATGTTAATAGTTATTTTTCAAATACATATTTACAAGTTATAACCCGAGAGCGTCCCGGGATAGACAAAACGTAATAGTTTTACGATTAGTTAAGAAATAAATTGTTATACTAGGTGGAATCCCGTGTGAAAACATGGGAAGACCAAATCGTACCTAAAGCCCTGTTTACTAAAACCAACATTAAGAAGCCAATCGTCTGCTGCGAAGAAAACCTGTTTAGTACCATCTGTTTATTTCTTTATAACAATTATTACTACCCAAAATAAAAAAAAACATAAACATACCAACTTTTATGGTCTGTTTAGTAAACCCCAAATTAAAGATTCGATCTACTTCTTAAAGAAAAAACTGTATTTCGTAACGTCTGTTCCTTTCACAACACCAGTTAATAATACTGATCAAATGTGTAATAACTGAAACTATTACAACGAATGAAAAATAAATGTACAGACAGATTAAAGCTCTGTTGAGATAACACATATTAAAATAAAAGAGGATCACCAAATAAAAAAGTAAATCTAATGTTGAAAGAAAAACTGTATTTGGTAACGTCTTTCAAAGGCAGTGCGTCAATTAAGCAGATTTTTTAATACACTATGTTAAAAAAACTGTTGATTAAAACAGATGTTACTTCAAAGGTTTTGTTCAAACAGTTGTTGCCTTAAACAGATGCTACTAACAATGACATCACATACATTTTTAATGTTTGTTTGGTAAAGACAAATCATCTGTTGACTTTAACAGTAGACTCTTGATATACGCATATTGATATTTTTCATCAAATAAATATAAACCATTACATAATGATGACATAATATATAAAATAATAAATATAATATATTTAGAGCGATAATAATATCAAATACATTTAAATAACTAATCTGTGGTATTCAACAATTCTTTCAATCTTTTGTTCTTCTCTTTAAGAAAGTTTCTATAGGACATACATATTTTTTGTATGTCTTCAGTGAACTTTTAATTTGACCTTATGTTTTCCAGTAGAAATGAAGAGGCCATCCATCTTTCACTTGATACATCGGTAGCAATGACCTGATTAAATTTGAGGTTGGTCTTTCATATGTGATGTTCAAGCAGGTGTGTAGCACCTTCAGTTACTTGAAGAATCTCCAACTCTTCATCCTCTTAAATCATTCGAAAACAATTTTCTGAACCTCTGACATTTTTGACTATTGACTGCTGCTGAAATCCATGTTAATAATATTTTTATAAGTTTGACAAAGCTATGCAGATGTAGCACGTAGTGTTTGAATAGTGTGCTATACAAAGAAATGAAAATTGAGTTTTATAGTAAAACAAATGCATTAACTATAATGAATCTATTAACTACAATTAATTAACTATTCTAAATCTATTAACTACAATACACTTTTATTAATCTTGAATACATACTTTATTAATTTGTTTATTTTCCCACTGAAACAACTCTTGAAGTTCTTTTTTTTTTTTAAATTCAAATTTTAAGACAAACACAAATACTATTTACCAATATTTGTAGAAATATGAACATGTGATGTTTTACCTTTTTATATTATAAATAATTGTTAGCCTTCTATCTTATCTAAATTGGACATGAAAAGGTTGTTTGATTTTTTGTTTATATAAGTATATTATTTGTCAATACAAACTATTAATCGTAATTTGATTGCAAAATAACGAATTATTACACTTGAGTTTATTTCCAATATATGAATTAAAAAAAGATGTATTAGTACATCATTTGATAAAAAGACGTTATGAGTAACAATGGTTATCTAAAAATCGTTACTTAAAAAACCGTCCATTAGTATTTCTTAAACGTCTGGTAATTTATATTTAAATTAATTTTAAATTTAAATTATGTAGTTATGATTTTAAATTATTACTCTTACGTCTAATTGCAAAATACACAAAGCTCAATAACATAATCATTAAATTTGGAACTCACCCAACTGAGGCTGTGACAACCACGAAGAGAAAAATCAACAGACGAATGAAAATATCTATTGGAACAACAGATATTAAAAACAAACAATTAATCTTGTTGGTGGTGAATATCCTCAGGATGGTTTTACCTCATATCCTTAGTGTAGCATCCTCAGGATGCTGAAGGGCTTAACTAACTTCAGGATGTAACTACATTTCAACATGTGCACATCCTGAGGATGGACTAACGAATTCTCTTTATATGACATGATTGCAGGTACAACTAAGTTATAATATGGACACGTAACTGCTCTCCAACATCTATATTATGATACTCAGTCAGAAAAGTCAAAGATAGAAGAATAACTCTTGTGAACCAAAGTCCAAGATCGAAGATGGAGTCAAAGTTGTAACCGGTATGCATTAAATATCGGCAAAGAACCAGGAAACAGCTAGCTCAACATATAACTGAGGTGAAACTGCCACAACGGTCACCTGAAGTCATAAAGGAACTTAACTAAGCAGTGGATTACATGGGATCTCCCTTTTTACCTTCATGTACTATATATATGGGGATGATTGACGAGTATAGGACACATTATTATCACTTGAAATACACACACACTCTGCTACTCAGAGAATACTCACACAAATCATTGTAATCTTAGTACACTCATCCAATCATTCATCCAAAGTTGTAACATTTTTTACCATTTTAATATTAACAAACAAGGCAGGGGCCTAGTCTCCTCCCAAGGTTTTATGCCGGCGATCTACTACTGATCAAGGGCTTTCCTCGTACATCGAGTGTTGTTCTTTTGTTGCATTGCATCTACATTTATTAATCTTAGCCTATTTCATCAATCTGCCAACAGTTACATCCTCAGGATATAACTGTCCATCCTGAATTCCACCTTTGCCATCCCGAGCATAGTTGTCATATATTTGTTTCCTTAGCATCCCGATGCACCATTTTTCAGAATATAACTAAATTATAAACTTGTTTTACACTTATAGCACGCTACCTCACATTTTCTAATTTAGAAAACAAAATTATTTCTACCTAGTAATTTTTGACCAAAACAATTTGGCGCCACCGTGGGGCAAGTGGTGCTATTTTAACAAAAAACGTTGTTAAAACTTTTTCCAAAACAACTCATTTTACAAAATCTTGACAACTATGTCTTCTTCCCAGAAAACTGTTTCCTCGTCCATGCCATCTTCAACCTCTGCCAGAAATGCTACACTGCCACCCCCACCTGCATTCTCAAGAAGTTCTACTTCCCAAATTCCACCTACACCGACAGTGGAGACATCTGGATCCACTCCTCCTGTTTTTGTATCCAACAATGAACTCCTTTCCATGTTTGCAATGGTGAAGGATTGATGTATTGTAAAATACATCTATTTCCAGTGTAGATTTTGTATAGTTTTTGAGTCGTTTAGATAGTGATTTTATTAGTTTTAGGCTTGTACGGTCTATTTTATTTAGTATAGGTTTTTATAGATTTCTATTAGTTTTGGGTATTTTTCAGTATTTATTTATTTATTTTATATTTTGTAGGTGTTCATGGACGTTGAAGCGTAAACGAGCAACTTTGGTCAAGTCAAGAATACCCGAGTCGAGAGCACGGAGTTATAATTATAATAATAATAGGAATCCAAACGGTGACTTTACACCTCACGGGCCACGACCCAAAGTAATATTGGAAAAAAAAAATAACAAAGGCCGCAAATATTATTGGAGGGTGTAGAACATTTATTTGAGGGGGATAGCATAGCAGCGACACTAGAGAACAGAAATATTAGATCGAAGGCAGCGACGGCAGACCAGACTTTAGAGGTGGAGGTCAAGGGTTGAAGCATCGGTGCGAGCACGGGTCGTTTCTAATTCAATTATTTATTTATTTAATTGCTACCCGTTGTGAACACCATGAATTTGTCTTGCTTTTATTGTTTTAATTTTATCATGTTTCTTGGCTAGACTTTTATTACTACTTAGGTTATGATGAATACTCATGATTGATTGAACGTTTTTATGGTTTTTTGGAACTTTGACTGTGGATTGATGATTTAGTAAAGACTTTGATTATTTTTGATCTGGTGTATATGCGTACCTAGTTTTGTTCAATTAATAATTATTTACTCCACATGCGTTTTTGTGAATGTCTTTCATGTATGAATGCGTGTTAGGTTGTGGACTGTGTGTTAGCAACTAGTTTATGGTAAATTGCTAGTGTTTTCCATAGGAGTGATTTTTGTTGATTGGGTAGTTCTAGGTATTCTTCCAATTCCAATAGCTGTAAGGTGCGGGATTGTCGATATGTCTAGGGTGTTAAATTGCTAGATCTAGATGCTTTGTAAGAAAATCTTCCTAGTTTCCTTACCACAACTTGCGTATCAAGTCAGGTCAGGTTTTCTATAGTTACCCTTACACTATTAGTGTAGTGAGGCTTTCGCGATGTAAGGTAGACTGTCTAGCAGGTACTTTATCATCAGAGTAGGTAAGCCTGTAAGGGTAACCTCTCAATCGGTAGTTTAACGGCTTATAGGTAACCTTAGGTTTCTCCTTGAGAAGGGTCGAGGGTCCTCTAGGTTATCCTGTAAGTTTAGTATCTGAAGATCTCGTTTCCATAGCTAGGAATTCTACGGGTTATATCTTGAGAAGGGTTAGGGTTCTCGTAGTTGACTTTAAGTTTTTGGTGCCGTTGCCGGGGACTCTTAGGCGATTGCGTTAACTAGCTTTGATTATACTTATCTGCCATATCTGTGCTACTTGTGTTTTGTTTTGAGTCTGTCTTTTTGTAAAATGAGTCGTAGGAGTCTAATTTTATGTGTCTTTTATTTCTTTTGAGTCTGTAAATATGTGTGAGATTTGTGGAGGACCCCATTTTACCATTTTATGTCCACAACATGAGGGGTCCTCTGCACATTATTGTGCTAATTCCTTTGTGCAGCCGCAACCATATTACTCACAAGGTTGTCCTACATATTATTATGATGACTCGTATCAGCAGCCACATTTTAATCAGTATCCTGATCAATTTTCTGGAAGCAATTCTCATGAGGATAGTGGTAATGATTGGAGTGAAATCAACAGACTGTTGACATTATTAGGTTGCTAAAGATAAAAATACCCAGAAAATGTTAGCAGAGCACGACATCCTCCTGAAAAACCAACAGGCTGCTATTTTAGATCTTCAACGAACACTAGAAGATATATCTAGGAGATTAGATGAAGAAGAAGAAAGAGAAAAGGTTCAGCAAGAGCAGCTGCCAAAAGTTGGTTATACATATGATGAGGAGGGCATCTACCTTGGGTACATGAACGCTCGAGGAAAGTTGTTCCCAACGTTTCCAGAAGAAGGGAAAGAGCCGATCATGGAATACGCTGATGAGTCAGATGAAGAAATCATCCCAGTCATGGAGACGAAAATGGACGTTGAAGTCCTACCTCCGGTGCCACATGTTACTATATATGATTTTAGGAGTGACTCTGACGAGGAAGACGATGAAGAAGAATGGGCGGCGTATCAAAGGTCGTTAGTGAAGAGAGATGTAATTGAAGAAGTGAGATTGGGATATTCCATTGACATGATGTTTGGTGCAGAAGAAGACAATGAGATGAGTAAGAAGTCGTTGTCTGAAGAGGATGGGTTTTTAGATATGGAGTTAGAGGGTTTGCCTACTTATGAAGATTTAGGGGAGTCTGATCCCGATGGGGATATAGCATACCTGGATGTCCTACTCGAAGGTGAACCAACAGACGTGACTGAGCCTGCACCAGATGAAAGAAATAAGTGTGGGGATCATCCCATGGAAATGGTGGTAGAAGAAGCGCACCATAGCTGGCATGTGGTAATAGATGGAACTTCAAAATCAACAACACCCCGGGAGAGGGCAAGGAAGAGAAAACGAAAGGACCGGAGCCGAAAGAGGATCAACGGCTGGCACGAGTTGGAGAAGCAGAAGCCAGTGAATGTCAAGCACGATCAGTCTTCTTGCTATATGCCACGCATCCGGTTAATTCCAGGTAAGTTTAAATTTTGATGGTTTGACCCGTTAAGCATGGTTAAATTATTTTTCAATTCCACAAATAAATATTCAATTGTTAATAAGAGTCGGGTGGAATTAAACGGGTTAGATCGGAACCAGATAAAAGAGAAGCCCCTGATTAAGTTTAAGTGTGGGGAGGCTGTGTAAAGTTTGTATTAGTTGCGATTGGTCCGTCCTTTGTTAGTGGTTCATAGGTTTTTATCTTTTTATTTTATCTTTGTTTTTGTGTCTTTGAGTCTCTTTGCAGGTTTGCGTGTTTGCTTTGGTAGAGGAAATTTCACCATGAGCGGATCCCATGTATTATCTTTATATATATATTTTTTGAGTGGGAGTTTTGGTAGAGGTTTGGGTAATAAAAGAGAATTTTTCTTAAAAAAATTTTTTTAATTAACTTTCTCTGAAAAAAGACTTTTCACGTAATGTGAAGAGTCTGGGCTGACCTGTTCGCCTTATGCGACCAGCTATTACCCCGGAAAGTTATATATATATATATTTTGTTTGCAACGTGTGTTGTGATCACCAGTGTCCTTCACGTTGAGCGAGAACTAGATTTTTTTTTCTTCTTTCTACCCATTTGGTTCTACCACCATTCACCGCCATTTATCCAAGCAGGTACGTTTTCTTGTTTGTTGTTATATTATGAGTCTAAGTTAGTAATTTGAGTCTTTTTTATTTTTGTGTGGTTCGGTATTATGCTCGGGTTTTGTTTGTTTCGTTTTGCGCAGGTTTGGATTGCACCACCCGTACTCAATCTCCATTCGGTGATTCCAGATCTGTTATCATTTATCAAGGCAAGCCCAGAGTTTACTATTGTGTCAGAGCAGATCGCGAATGAAATGCTATACGATCGAGCTGGATTGGACTAGGGTTTTGGAGCTTATGAAACAAAGAAAAATTAACTAGCTAAGTCCTTTCCAATTTGCCCTTGTCTTTTTTATTTATATTTTATTTTTGTATTCGGAATTTATTTTTTTTTGTTTTGAGTCGTTTTCTATTCCTACATTGAGGGCAATGTAGAGTTTAAGTGTGGGGATGGGAAACTGTCGTTTAGTCTGTATACAGAGTCATTTCGAGTAAAAAAATTATTTTAAAAAAAATCAAAAAATTTGAGAAAAAGTCTCTGATTTTGAAGTTTGCATTATAAAATATGGAAAATGATAGGTAAAGTCAAGTGTCTGGTTTTCAAATATTATATGTATTAGAAGAATAAATTATCAAAAGCGTGTTGACTTGGGATGTGTGGGTAGGCCCAGCCGGTAGAAAAGTTTCCTTTGAGCTAATACACCTAAATGTATTAGGATACCTTGTGGGTTCTCATCTAGAAAAAATGGGGAAGCTGAAACCGCCAATAATAGTATAAGGAATGCCGTTATAAGTTTAAAACCGTTAGAATTTCTAATCAAAAGTTGAAGAAAAAAAAAGAGCTGGATATAAAATAAGGGCAAGGCCAATGGTGTCGTTTCTAGGGATAGTGACTCCGAACTCGACTCCCTCTAGGATTGTCTGAAAATAAATATCTAAAAAAGCTCATCAATTAATTAGAAATCTAAGCGAAAATGTTGAAGCTTAAGGTGCATGGCCACTGGGATAGCGACTTGGATTGGTCACACCCTCTGAGTTAAGTATGCTGAGATGAAAAAAAAACGAAAAATAAAACAAATGATTTTAAATTCTCTTGGTTTTCTACATAAAACGGTTAGGAATAGTCAATTGGTTGTTCCTTTTGTTTCATAAGCTTGATGCGGGATTAGGTGAATCTGTGGCTTATTTAGTGTGAGACCCTAGGTAGACTAAATAAACCTAAAGTTAAACTAACATGATAAGGGGCTTAGAAACGGCGGTTTGGTTTAAGAGGACAAGAATACCTGCAATCGTAGTTGGCACGTGATTAGATTTTTAAAATTAAAGTAACCTATATTTTGAGGCTAGATTATTTAATTGTGATTCCATAGCATAATTCTTTTTCAGGGACGAAAAAGAGATAAGTGTGGGGATATTTGATGTATTGTAAAATACATCTATTTCCAGTGTAGATTTTGTATAGTTTTTGAGTCGTTTAGATAGTGATTTTATTAGTTTTAGGCTTGTACGGTCTATTTTATTTAGTATAGGTTTTTATAGATTTCTATTAGTTTTGGGTCTTTTTCAGTATTTATTTATTTTATATTTTGTAGGTGTTCATAGACGTTGAAGCGTAAACGAGCAACTTTGGTCAAGTCAAGAACACCCGAGTCGAGAGCACGTAGTTATAATACTATATATAAATAATAATAGTATACTATATAATAATAATAATAATAATAATAAAGATGATGATGATGATGATGATGATGATGATGATGATGATGATAATGATAGTAGTAGTAGTGGTAGTAGTAGTGGTAGTAGTAGTGGTAGTAGTAGTGGTAGTAGTAGTGGTAGTAGTAGTGGTAGTAGTAGTGGTAGTAGTAGTGGTAGTAGTAGTGGTAGTCGTAGTGGTAGTCGTAGTCGTAGTCGTAGTCGTAGTCGTAGTCGTAGTCGTAGTGGTAGTCGTAGTGGTAGTCGTAGTGGTAGTAGTAGTGGTAGTAGTAGTGGTAGTAGTAGTGGTGGTAGTAGTGGTGGTAGTAGTGGTGGTAGTAGTGGTGGTAGTAGTGGTGGTAGTAGTGGTGGTAGTAGTGGTGGTAGTAGTGGTGGTAGTAGTGGTGGTAGTAGTGGTGGTAGTAGTGGTGGTAGTAGTGGTGGTAGTAGTGGTGGTAGTAGTGGTAGTAGTAGTGGTAGTAGTAGTGGTGGTAGTAGTGGTGGTAGTAGTGGTGGTAGTAGTAGTAGTAGTAGTAGTAGTAGTAGTAGTAGTAGTAGTAGTAGTAGTAGTAGTAGTAGTAGTAGTAGTAGTAGTAGTAGTAGTAGTAGTGGTAGTAGTAGTGGTAGTAGTAGTGGTAGTAGTAGTGGTGGTAGTAGTGGTGGTAGTAGTGGTGGTAGTAGTGGTGGTAGTAGTGGTGGTAGTAGTGGTGGTAGTAGTGGTGGTAGTAGTGGTGGTAGTAGTGGTGGTAGTAGTGGTGGTAGTAGTGGTGGTAGTAGTGGTGGTAGTAGTGGTGGTAGTAGTGGTGGTAGTAGTGGTGGTAGTAGTGGTGGTAGTAGTGGTGGTAGTAGTGGTGGTAGTAGTGGTGGTAGTAGTGGTGGTAGTAGTGGTAGTAGTGGTAGTAGTAGTGGTAGTAGTAGTGGTAGTAGTAGTGGTAGTAGTAGTGGTGGTAGTAGTGGTGGTAGTAGTGGTGGTAGTAGTGGTGGTAGTAGTGGTGGTAGTAGTAGTAGTAGTAGTAGTAGTAGTAGTAGTAGTAGTAGTAGTAGTAGTAGTAGTAGTAGTAGTGGTAGTAGTAGTGGTAGTAGTAGTGGTAGTAGTAGTGGTGGTAGTAGTGGTGGTAGTAGTGGTGGTAGTAGTGGTGGTAGTAGTGGTGGTAGTAGTGGTGGTAGTAGTGGTGGTAGTAGTAGTAGTAGTAGTAGTAGTAGTAGTAGTAGTAGTAGTAGTAGTAGTGGTAGTAGTAGTGGTAGTAGTAGTGGTGGTAGTAGTGGTGGTAGTAGTGGTGGTAGTAGTGGTGGTAGTAGTGGTGGTAGTAGTGGTGGTAGTAGTGGTGGTAGTAGTGGTGGTAGTAGTGGTGGTAGTAGTGGTGGTAGTAGTGGTGGTAGTAGTGGTGGTAGTAGTGGTGGTAGTAGTGGTGGTAGTAGTGGTGGTAGTAGTGGTGGTAGTAGTGGTGGTAGTAGTGGTGGTAGTAGTGGTGGTAGTAGTGGTGGTAGTAGTGGTGGTGGTAGTGGTGGTGGTAGTGGTGGTGGTAGTGGTGGTGGTAGTGGTAGTGGTAGTGGTAGTGGTAGTGGTAGTGGTAGTGGTAGTGGTAGTGGTAGTGGTAGTGGTAGTGGTAGTGGTAGTGGTAGTGGTAGTGGTAGTGGTAGTGGTAGTGGTAGTGGTAGTGGTAGTGGTAGTGGTAGTGGTAGTGGTAGTGGTAGTGGTAGTGGTAGTGGTAGTGGTGGTGGTAGTGGTGGTGGTAGTGGTGGTGGTAGTGGTGGTGGTAGTGGTGGTGGTAGTGGTGGTGGTAGTGGTGGTGGTAGTGGTGGTGGTAGTGGTGGTGGTAGTGGTGGTGGTAGTGGTGGTGGTAGTGGTGGTGGTAGTGGTGGTGGTAGTGGTGGTGGTAGTGGTGGTGGTAGTGGTGGTGGTAGTGGTGGTGGTAGTGGTGGTGGTAGTGGTGGTGGTAGTGGTGGTGGTAGTGGTGGTGGTAGTGGTGGTGGTAGTGGTGGTGGTAGTGGTGGTGGTAGTGGTGGTAGTAGTGGTGGTAGTAGTGGTGGTAGTAGTGGTGGTAGTAGTGGTGGTAGTAGTGGTGGTAGTAGTGGTGGTAGTAGTGGTGGTAGTAGTGGTGGTAGTAGTGGTGGTAGTAGTGGTGGTAGTAGTGGTGGTAGTAGTAGTGGTAGTGGTAGTGGTAGTGGTAGTGGTAGTGGTAGTGGTAGTGGTAGTGGTAGTGGTAGTGGTAGTGGTAGTGGTAGTGGTAGTGGTAGTGGTAGTGGTAGTGGTAGTGGTAGTGGTAGTAGTAGTGGTGGTAGTAGTGGTGGTAGTAGTGGTGGTAGTAGTGGTGGTAGTAGTGGTGGTAGTAGTGGTGGTAGTAGTGGTGGTAGTAGTGGTGGTAGTAGTGGTGGTAGTAGTGGTGGTAGTAGTGGTAGTAGTAGTGGTAGTAGTAGTGGTAGTAGTAGTGGTAGTAGTAGTGGTAGTCGTAGTGGTAGTCGTAGTGGTAGTCGTAGTGGTAGTCGTAGTGGTAGTGGTAGTGGTAGTGGTAGTGGTAGTGGTAGTGGTAGTGGTAGTGGTAGTGGTAGTGGTAGTGGTAGTGGTAGTGGTAGTAGTAGTAGTAGTAGTAGTAGTAGGAATCTAAACGGTGACTTTACACCTCACGGGCCACGGCCCAAAGTAATATTGGAAAAAAAATAACGAAGGCAGCAAATATTATTGGAGGGTGTAGAACATTTATTTGAGGGGGAGAGCATAGCAGCGGCACTAGAGAACAGAAATATTAGATTGAAGGCAGCGACGCCAGAGCAGACTTTACGCTGTGTTCCCGAGTTAACTTAACAAGGGAAAGGAAAGAAAAATTTGATTGTGTTCCCGAGTTTTATTAAAGAAAGGAAAAGAAAGGAAAACAAAATATGGTATGTTCCCGAGTTTCACTAAAAGAAGGAAAAAAAAGGAAATGGAAGGAAAACTAGGCAAAATCATTTAGTTTAGTTTTCCTTCCAATTTGGAAGGAAATGAAAGGAAAGGATACTTATCCTTTCTTTTCTTTTCCCTTCCTTTCCTTCTATTGTTTTCCTTTCTTTTCCCTCTTTAAGTTAACTCGGGAACGGAGCGTTAGAGGTGGAGGTCAAGGGTTGAAGCATCGGTGCGAGCACGGGTCGTTTCTAATTCAATTATTTATTTATTTAATTGTTACCCGTTGTGAACACCTTGAATTTGTCTTGCTTTTATTGTTTTAATTTTATCATGTTTCTTGGCTAGACTTTTATTACTACTTAGGTTATGATGAATACTCATGATTGATTGAACGATTTTATGGTTTTTTGGAACTTTGACTGTGGATTGATGATTTTGTAAAGACTTTGATTATTTTTTATATGGTGTATATGCGTACCTAGTTTTGTTCAATTAATAATTATTTACTCCACATGCGTTTTTGTGAATGTCTTTCATGTATGAATGCGTGTTAGGTTGTGGACTGTGTGTTAGAAACTAGTTTAGGGTAAATTGCTAGTGTTTTCCATAGGAGTGATTTTTGTTGATTGGGTAGTTCTAGGTATTCTTCCAATTCCAATAGCTGTAAGGTGCGGGATTGTCGATATGTCTAGGGTGTTAAATTGCTAGATCTAGATGCTTTGTAAGAAGATCTTCCTAGTTTCTTTACCACTACATGCGTATCGAGTCAGGTTCCATAGCTAGTTCCATAACCATAAAAAGTTTAGTATCTGAAGATCCCGGTTCCATAGCTAGTATCTGAAGATCCGGTTCCATAAAAAGTTCGTCAGTCATGAGTAGGATTCTAACCTAGGTAGTATTTCCACCATTATTTGAATTTGGTTCAGCTCGGTTCGCGTCTTTAGTGCAGTTAGTTCAGTTTAGTTAATCTTTATTTTATTGCAATTTAGTTTTTAGTAAAACCCCCCTCTAAAATAATAAATAGTTTTATTTCAATTTCAGATAAGTTTTCGAGTCTAGTTACCGTTTTCCATTAGAGTCTCGTGGGTTCGATATCCGGACTTACTTTATCTATACTAAAGTCGATAGGTTCACTTGCCTGTCAGTAGTTTAGTTTTAGAGAGTCTAGAGTATTACTAGGTGTTTAGTTTTAGGTTTAATTTAGTTATTTTTATTAAACTACTTTTAGCACATCAAGAATGAAATGCAGCAACAGTAGGAACCCAACAGGATGATAATGAGAGAAGTACAATCTCTCAAAACATCCTCAAAGAGACCGACTGAAGACATGGGGACACCATTACAACCTAGGGTATTAGATTTCAATTTTGGCCTCTCTGGGGGCGTTCATCAAGGAGATTTCATCCCCATGAGCACTGGATTCTCTGCTCCAGAAACAACTACTACACCCAAGATGGCAACCACCAGGGATCCAGGATATACACCTGGGCCATCCCAAGGATACAACAATAACGGTAACAATTTAAGTTCCAGTACTTTTACTGCTAATGATGTTGCTTCTTTGCAGGATACAGGTATAAGTCCATAACTAGCAAGGGAGCTACAAAAAAATTAAGGATATGGTATCAAGTGTACCAGGGATAATACAGCCTATCCCCGAAATATCCTCAGCATGTCATATGGTGTCTCGGTTTGCACCTCCCATATGTGATGAAGAGATCCCAAAGCGGTTTCAAACTCCCACCATGAAGCTCTATGATGGATCTACAGATTCTGAGGAGCATGTGGCTCAGTATAGTGAAAGGATGGAGATAAATCCAATCCCTGCCAATCTTAAGGAAACATGATTATGCAAGGGATTCGGCTCAACTCTCACCGGTCTAGCCTTGAAATGGCTCCTAAGTGTTCCTCCCTATTCAATTACTTCTTTTGCACATTTGATTAACATGTTTAACAATTAGTTTTCTTGTAGTCGAACGTTTGAACATTTGACAAGTGATTTATACAGGGTGACTCAACCACATGGGGAATCACTAAGAGAATATATTACTAGGTTTGGAAAGGAATCACTTGACATCCTGAACCTGGATGTCACGACGGCAGTACAAGCATTCAAGATGGGGCTGCAAAGAGATTCACCATTCTACCAAGAATTGGTGATGAATCCTTGTAGGAACTTGGATGAAGTCAGGAACATGGCTCTAAGGTTCATCCGACTTGAGGATGACAAGAAGATACAAGAGAGGATAGAATCATCCTCAAGATATAACCATCCTAATCGAAATTCCGCTCCCACATACGAACCATACAAGCATAAACCATATGCTAGACATGATAATAAAAAGGTCAATGTGGTAGAGGATGACGATGAGGATGAATGTCCTAAATTATCAGATTACTGCTTTTCTGTGGATGTAACAGGATTGATGTACGCCATGAAGGATCTCGGAGACAAAGCAAGATGGCCGAAGAAGGATAATAAGACAGGATGGAAGGACCAATCAAAATGGTGTGCCTTCCACGAAGATTTCGGTCACATCACTGAAGATTGTATCGCCTTGAGAAAGGAGATTGCATACCTTCTGAGCAAAGGTCATCTTAAGGATCTCCTGGGCAAGAAGAAACCAAGGATTCAAGATGGCACCAACATCCCAGAAAGAGCAGCATCCCCACCTAAGGATGCTGGCATAATCAACTTTATTTCAGGAGGATCAGACATTTGTGGAACATCGTATTCAGCTGCTAAAAGGCATGCGAGAGAAACAAAGTCAGAAAAAAGAGAGAGACCCACAAAGACTACCATCTTGACAACCTCTAAAGTGATCAGCTTTGAGGAAGAAGATTGAGAGAATATCCTTGACCCTCATCATGATGGTTTAGTTATAACTTTATATATTGCTAATCACTTTGTTCGCAGGATCCTTGTAGATGGTGGAAGCTCAGTGAATATAATCCAGCTAGAAGCCCTCAAAAGAATGAACATCCCAGAATCTGAAATAGTTTCCAGATCATCAGTCCTGGTGGGCTTCAGTGGAGAAACTAAGAGTACAATGGGCGACATCAATCTACCAGTATATGTAGAGGGAGTGAATTCTATCCAGAGATTCTGTGTGATAGATTCTCTATCCTGCTATAATGTCATCCTGGGGAGACCTTGGATACATGACATGAAGGCAGTACCTTCAACATATCACCATTGTGTAAAGTTACCTATACCATTGGGAGTTGTTAAGGTCAACAGCGATCAACAGGAAGCCAAGGATTGCTATACTACATCAATGAAGGCTTCATCTTGACAAGCATAGCAATTACAGAAGGATGCACAGTGCCATCCTCATGATGTAAAGGCTGTTTGCCTTGTTGACAACAACAAAGATATCACTGTGTAAGACCCACTCTTATTAAATCCGATTTAATACACATTTGGCATCAAAATCATGTTTGTATATCATTAACTAATTTAACCCTCTTGATTTGAAGATTTCACATACTGGTTCAGTATTCAAAAATACTCACAAAAGTTTAGTAATTAGTTGCTTATGCCCAAAATTTACAAACATGTTATTAACAGAAGATGTTATGCGGAAGCGGTTGACTTTGAGTTAGCATTTGGTTCCAAAACGAAAGAGATCACCATCTGAGCATTTCAAACGAGTACCTGGTTTCATACACGAGCATAGAACCCGATTAAAGTTAGTATAAAGTCGAAATAAGATGTTTAGAAACAATTTTTTTTTTATTTTGTGAACCTCGTCGTAGGCTACGGTTGAGGAGCCGTAGCCCACGGTTCTCACCTCGTTGCAACATCTTGGTCGCTGTAAGCTATGGCCAAGAACCGTAGCTTACGGTTCAGACCTTCTGATCGTTTGCACATAAACCAACCATAGCCTACGGTTCAGCACCGTAAACTACGAGTTACCTGATGTTTTTGGCTGCATAAAGAAGTAAATGCCCTGCACGAATCATGACATTACTGCAGCCGTAAAATACCATTTCGGGTCATGTTAACATATAAATTCGGGGTTCGATAAGTAGTCTTATAACATGCATAACCATACTCCAGTTATCATTTTGAATTAATTGTCATGCCTCATGTATAATCTCACCCAAATTGACCCATTTAATATTTAATCAAAGTCGATCCTTATGATTATAACCATAATGCCTCGATTTTCAAACCTTGGGATGTATCAATCTTACTCCCATTATTTCTAATCTCTATGTGTGGTCAAAATGACCCATTTCTATGATCCGTTTAACTATGATCAATGCTCGCGTTACAACATGTCGAACAAGGATTACCACTAATTCCATTCATCATAATGGACAATTTCATATCGATGCACAATTAGATTTAGCGATTATATAGCATGATTATTATTCTACCGTTGTGGCGAGGCCTCGTGTCCATGGTCACATGTACCACTTCTCTCGGCCTTATTCGCCCGGTCCGAATAACAAGTATTTGGGACTCATTACCTTATAGAATGTCCAACACAATAAATAGGAATTCACATCTACATCTGTCTTATACTACTAATCCATAGCATAGACAAGCATTATGTAAGTTTAGAAGTCATATTATGACTTACCTTAGTCGCGCCCTTTTAACTTTAAATCTTTCCCCGAGTCACTTCCTATTGATTCTTGCTTAGCAACCTAGTTGTATTCACGTGGATATAGATAACAATTATTAAGCGTGATTACAAGCTATCACTTGAGTTCATCAAGCGTGTCCATGTGAAAAATATGTTCCAATGAAGTCGAGCTTCATTGTGGCATTTAATCGAACACTTGGTGGGCTGAATTTTATAACGAGTTTACCCAACATTGTAATGATGGGTTTTCATCCCCTTTATTAAATCATAAGTTTTATCATGAGGTTTTAAACATCAAATTAAAACGAAATTCAGTAACAAAGCCTCTAACCAACATTATGTTAAGTAATAATATTATGTTACAACACATAACTCAAAAACCACCAAGCAACCATCTTTTGCTTTCAAGATTCCCCAATTAGGTTCATGTTTTCAAGATTAAATGCATATTATCCTGTTTTTAAGGTTCCCTAGGGTTAGAGACACCCTTTTTATGCATCCATTTATCAAAATAAGTATAACTAAAATTTCACCAACGACATCTAAACCGAAAATTCACAGAATTGGATGAAACGAAAGGTACCTAGTTGTTGGGTATGACTTGATGATTTGTTTAAGAGTTAATGCAGCCAAAAGCCCCTTTGATTTGGCTTGATTAGGGCTTGATCTAGGCTCCTTAGCTTGTGTGTGTGTTATGGTGTGAAAGAGGTTTTCCAGGAGATGAACATCGATGTTCCTCCTCATCTCTATTTTTTTTTTATTAAAACAATACTTGACTTTGGCTTATGGAAGATTTAGTCCCTATAGTATACATAAGATAGCATGTGTTGGTTTTCAACTAACCAAGTTAATGATATTAATCCTACTAGGCCATAACTATTTAACGGGTTGAACTCGGTTTTTATGCCAAGCTAGGATTAATTATATTTTCCTAGTCACATGTTTGGCGATTATCATTCGTTTGTTCGTTGAACAAGAATTTTCATTAATAACAAAGTTTTGGGGCGTTACAATTCTACCCCCCTTAAAAAGGGTTTCGTCCGCGAAACAGAACACTTACCGAATAGGTAGGGATGCAACACTCCCAATTCCCATAATCGGACTCATACTTTCTTAGATTGTTCTAATCTCTTGGCTCTTCAGTTTATACAACCTATCGGTCATGAATTCCATGGGTCGCGCCTCATGGTTAGATCTTAGGTTTTACCCCTTTATACTACAAGGGCTATTTTCCTAGAATTATTTACTCCCCTACAGTCTTGGTGCATACGTTTTTAATCATTTACTCTGTTAAGTTTCTAACGTGTTTATGACTTAACCTTGGTTAAAGTTCAAGTCTTAGCTCGGTTTGCATAACCGTTGTGGTAATACTTTTGGCTTTACGGTCTCCCAGATACGTACGCATTGGTTTTACATACCCGGTCTACTGACCTCACAAAGTGTTTGGCAATGCTCCTATGATGTGGTACTTCATGAGTTGTACCTTAGAAGACTTTACATGCCCTTGTTCTTGACCGGTCCTTTTCACATGAAAGGTAGACGTGTAGATCACGAGAAGCCCATTGTACCATGTGTTTAACACTTACCTGGCCAGGGTAAGTAATTTGCACATGGCGTAGTGATCTTTTCGTGATCACCACGGTACTTTTCATATGAACAATTTCCGGTCATGTGTTCAATTGTACTCTTCTTGTCTTAATCCTATCAATTAAATATTTTCATTTCTCCGGGGTAATTCTTTCGAATTCATGTGGGGTTCTTGTCATTTGCGGTTTGCGCAACATGTCCACATGTGACTGTTGCTTATTTGTGTTTATATCTTTTGTATAGATCTTTTCTGGGGTGGTAATCCCCTTTAGTGTTTATGAGATTTAATACTTTTCCTTTTTATATGCATTTGTCGTTTATGACAGTGATGCATCACGTTCTATATTGTTGACTGACTACTTATGTCGTTTTGTTGACATAATCAAGCGCGTTTATCTTATTCGATAGAGCCTTTAGCCTACCTTAACTGTTTAGTTGCTATACTTTCCGGGCTTATGTGTTTACTACACTTTTCCCATGTTTGTTCCTGATTGACTCGGGTTCAATCATAATGTATAACATTTTGATTAGATTAAGATAACTTGAAACTAACTTTAGAAGTCGAATTTTTTACCGGAAGGATGATCAAACTTGAACCGAATGCTTAACTCAATAACCTTGGGCTCTGATTACCACTTGTAAGACCCACTCTTATTAAATCCGATTTAATACACATTTGGCATCAAAATCATGTTTGTATATCATTAACTAATTTAACCCTCTTGATTTGAAGATTTCACATACTGGTTCAGTATTCAAAAATACTCACAAAAGTTTAGTAATTAGTTGCTTATGCCCAAAATTTACAAACATGTTATTAACAGAAGATGTTATGCGGAAGCGGTTGACTTTGAGTTAGCATTCGGTTCCAAAACGAAAGAGATCACCATCTGAGCATTTCAAACGAGTACCTGGTTTCATACACGAGCATAGAACCCGATTAAAGTTAGTATAAAGTCGAAATAAGATGTTTAGAAACAATTTTTTTTTTATTTTGTGAACCTCGTCGTAGGCTACGGTTGAGGAGCCGTAGCCCACGGTTCTCACCTCGTTGCAACATCTTGGTCGCTGTAAGCTATGGCCAAGAACCGTAGCTTACGGTTCAGACCTTCTGATCGTTTGCACATAAACCAACCATAGCCTACGGTTCAGCACCGTAAACTACGAGTTACCTGATGTTTTTGGCTGCATAAAGAAGTAAATGCCCTGCACGAATCATGACATTACTGCAGCCGTAAAATACCATTTCGGGTCATGTTAACATATAAATTCGGGGTTCGATAAGTAGTCTTATAACATGCATAACCATACTCAGTTATCATTTTGAATTAATTGTCATGCCTCATGTATAATCTCACCCAAATTGACCCATTTAATATTTAATCAAAGTCGATCCTTATGATTATAACCATAATGCCTCGATTTTCAAACCTTGGGATGTATCAATCTTACTCCCATTATTTCTAATCTCTATGTGTGGTCAAAATGACCCATTTCTATGATCCGTTTAACTATGATCAATGCTCGCGTTACAACATGTCGAACAAGGATTACCACTAATTCCATTCATCATAATGGACAATTTCATATCGATGCACAATTAGATTTAGCGATTATATAGCATGATTATTATTCTACCGTTGTGGCGAGGCCTCGTGTCCATGGTCACATGTACCACTTCTCTCGGCCTTATTCGCCCGGTCCGAATAACAAGTATTTGGGACTCATTACCTTATAGAATGTCCAACACAATAAATAGGAATTCACATCTACATTTGTCTTATACTACTAATCCATAGCATAGACAAGCATTATGTAAGTTTAGAAGTCATATTATGACTTACCTTAGTCGCGCCCTTTTAACTTTAAATCTTTCCCGAGTCACTTCCTATTGATTCTTGCTTAGCAACCTAGTTGTATTCACGTGGATATAGATAACAATTATTAAGCGTGATTACAAGCTATCACTTGAGTTCATCAAGCGTGTCCATGTGAAAAATATGTTCCAATGAAGTCGAGCTTCATTGTGGCATTTAATCGAACACTTGGTGGGCTGAATTTTATAACGAGTTTACCCAACATTGTAATGATGGGTTTTCATCCCCTTTATTAAATCATAAGTTTTATCATGAGGTTTTAAACATCAAATTAAAACGAAATTCAGTAACAAAGCCTCTAACCAACATTATGTTAAGTAATAATATTATGTTACAACACATAACTCAAAAACCCACCAAGCAACCATCTTTTGCTTTCAAGATTCCCCAATTAGGTTCATGTTTTCAAGATTAAATGCATATTATCCTGTTTTTAAGGTTCCCTAGGGTTAGAGACACCCTTTTTATGCATCCATTTATCAAAATAAGTATAACTAAAATTTCACCAACGACATCTAAACCGAAAATTCACAGAATTGGATGAAACGAAAGGTACCTAGTTGTTGGGTATGACTTGATGATTTGTTTAAGAGTTAATGCAGCCAAAAGCCCCTTTGATTTGGCTTGATTAGGGCTTGATCTAGGCTCCTTAGCTTGTGTGTGTGTGTTATGGTGTGAAAGAGGTTTTCCAGGAGATGAACATCGATGTTCCTCCTCATCTCTATTTTTTTTTTATTAAAACAATACTTGACTTTGGCTTATGGAAGATTTAGTCCCTATAGTATACATAAGATAGCATGTGTTGGTTTTCAACTAACCAAGTTAATGATATTAATCCTACTAGGCCATAACTATTTAACGGGTTGAACTCGGTTTTTATGCCAAGCTAGGATTAATTATATTTTCCTAGTCACATGTTTGGCGATTATCATTCGTTTGTTCGTTGAACAAGAATTTTCATTAATAACAAAGTTTTGGGGCGTTACACACTGTGCAGATTGGTAAGGATATTCCTCATGACATTGAACAATCACTAATTTCATTTCTTAAATCCAGGATGTCAACATTTGCATGGAAGCATGAAGATATGACTGGCATCTCTAGGGATGTCATTACCCACAAACTTGGGATTGATAAGAGCTTCAAACCCATCCAACAGAAACGAAGAAAGTTTGCACCAGAAAGAAATGCCATCATACAAGAAGAGATGGACATGTTGCTTAAATCCAAGATGATAAGGGAAGTGAAATTCCCAAGATGGCTGGCAAACGTGGTAGTGGTACAGAAGAAAAATGGGAAATGGAGAGTGTGTGTAGACTACACAGATCTCAACAAGCCTGTCCTAAGGACCCATTTCCATTACCACACATAGATTCAATGGTGGATGCTACAACAGGACACGAGATGTTGACATTCATGGATGCATCCTCAGGATTCCAACAAATCCAAATGAAACCAGATGACCAAGAGGATACAACATTCATGACCCCATCAAGTATATATAGCCATGCCATTTGGACTAAAAAATGCAGGTGCAGCCTACCAAAGGCTAGTGAACATGATGTTCAAGGAAAAGATTGGGGACACGATGGAGGTCTACATTGACGACATGGTGGTCAAATCCAAGAAAGCAGAGAATCATCTTCAGGATCTCAAAGAAGCCTTTGACATCCAGGATGCCTACAATATGAAGTTAAACCAGCAAAATGTCATTTTCGAGTTGGTGATGGAAAGTTTCTTGGATATTTAGTAACCAAAAGTGGGATAGAAGCCAGTCCCGAACAAATAAAGGCCATCTTTGATCTCAAATCCCCAAGATATATCAAGGATGTACAAAGGCTAACTGGCAGGATAGCAGCTCTAAACAGATTCATCTCAAAATCCTCAGAGAAATGCAAGGAGTTCTATGACATCCTGAAGAAGAATAATAAATTCGACTGGGGACAGAGGCATGAGGAAGCATTAAAGAAGCTGAAGGAGTATCTTGCAGCAGCTCCACTCCTGATGAAACCTGATGGAGAACCTCTCAAGCTATACCTTGCAATTTCTGGAAATACAACAAGTGCAGTCTTCGTAAAAGACTTTGAAGGGCAACAACATCCTGTCTATTATGTAAGTAAAACTCTGCTAGACGCTGAAACCAGGTATTCACATCTTGAAAAACTTATCTTAGCTTTAATAATGGCATCTACCTTAGGTTACATGGTGTTATCAATGAGTGAGGTTCATGACACTAGGGCGGTGTACTGTAAGCTATATGGGCGTACGTCAATTATATCTCATTTTTATCATCTTTGTAATAACTATTTTAACCCGTTTCTTCTCCCACAACTCCTACAAACTTCATCAAACTTTAGTTGGATTTCCAAAATGTATGTTAGTTGCTTGTAATGCATATTCCACGTTGCAGCCTATTGAATATTGATGACACAACCACTGGCATTATTGTATCATGAGTCTGAAGGTAACGAATTAAAAGCCGACCCCAAGCTTCTAGGCATCATCTTTGTTAAGGTAGTTAACTATTGTTAGAACTAAGATCTTTAGTTCATTGTTGTTAGTTTTGTTCAATCCATTACTTCATAATATTCTATGAACTGAAAACGGATGCACATCTAAATCTGACATGATATTCTAGAATCATTATGAACTACAAATAGGTGGTGTGCTAATTTGCGTTTTATAAAAGTAAAGTGTCATGATCAAATTACAAATAATATGTAAATTAATGTGGGGAAGTGTTGGAGGACTCGAACTTGTGACCCGGATGTTGTTAGGACTAGGATTCACCATTAAACTACGTCTTTAAAAAAAAGCTATGTGACATCAAACTATATAAAGTTTTCATGTCATTTTTGTTGTTAATTATGTGTTTTATTATTAATTTGGTGATAATTAATTTAATGATATTTCAACTATGTGCAGATTTATGCACTTGGGTTGACTTATGGTCTGAATCTTGTAGACCGATTTGCATGCCTTGTATAACTCAAGTTTAATATGTTAATGCAATTTTAAGTTGTAAACGACCAAGTCTTTATACTAGAACCTGGTTTTATTTAATCACTCATTGTTTGAGCCAATCTTGACATGTTTACTTTTAGATGGGTCGATTATCTTTTATGGGTCAAACTAAAACAGGTTGTTTATGACTAAATTGATCTCATCATGACCAAATAGTTAACACTTGAGCTTTTCTTATCAGCATGTTTAAGACTTATTTTTCATTATTCATATGCTACTTTATTATATTAATGGTTACATGAAGTACTTGATAATTTAAATGCTAAATCCATTACGTTTAAGACGTTTATAACGCTTATAAAGTATATCCACTACAATGATGCTACTAACCTGACAAAAATAAACATATTAAACTTTGTAAAAGTATTATATGAATAATTACCATAAACGAGTATCACAATGCAAAATGCCGCCCTGCTGCATCGCGCGGGCATCCTACTAGTATAGAATTAAAACAACTAAAGATGTACTATTCATCAGCATCCATTTATAAATATATAGGATAATGACTTCAAGTCTAAGATATGCTGTTATCTTTTATCATGTCAAGTCAGAAACACAATAATTGATATATAGCTGATGTGTGGTTATATCAGATTCTTGTGTACTCTTGGGTTTGTCATACTCTGAAAGAGTGATCCGGTCTTTTAATTCTCGAATTCAGCAAACCAGACCCACATGCATCAAAACATTGTACGCTCCAAAACACCCAGCTTCAAAAACTTGTACTATTTGCATTAGTTCAATTATACTCACAAAACAAAGTTGCTAAATATTGTATTAATAATATTACCCATTCCACCATTCAAAATAAATAATAAAAAATACTTCACACCTACCTACCTTTAACAATCGTAAAACTTGTACTATTTGCATTAGTTCATTCCCTTTAACAATCGTAATTCATCATCTACCTTCTTCATTCCACCATTAATATTTCACACTCACCTACCTTTTTCATCACCATCTCCATCCATAAACACACTCACATACCTTTCTCATCATCATCATCAACGTCAACATCTCCATTCATACACACATCAATATATCATCTACAAATACACACACATACAGCAAAGTCCATTTCGTAGAGGAAGGAGCAATGTTTTCAGAACCGGACCGGACGTTGAACCGGCCTGCCTACCGGTTCACTAGTCGGACCGGTCGGACCGGATTTAAGAACCGGACAACATTATAATTATTATAAATATATATATAATTCATAAAAAGTCAAAAATATAAAAACTAATGAAAATCATAAACTTAAAAGAAAACATAATAATAATAAAAACCCATAAGGTCATAGCAGACACTTTAGTACTTTATCAAAACATCTTTTGTCTTCATCTTCATTATCATCCTTCATCTTCATCATTCATCATTCACTATTCATCTTCATCCTTCATCCTTCTTCGGTTCATCTTCATCTACATCGGTTCATCATCATCTTCATCCTTCATCTTCATCTGTCAGCTTTATCTTTATCGTTCATCATTGTTCATCTTCATCAATCATCATCGTTCATATCTATATATCTATAGCAGGTTTGTCAATCTTCTCATAATCATCATCATGGATTGTATATTTTTATAATAAAGAAAAAAAAACAATCCGGTCCGGTCCTGACCTCCGGTTCCCGGTCCGACCCCCCGGTTTCCGGTTCAACCAGGCGGGTCAGTGCAGAGGTGGTCCTTTAGGGCGACCCGAACCGGCGTGACCTCCGGATCCCGGTCCGGTCCGGGTTTAAAAAACCTTGGGAAGGAACACATTCAAACATGGGAGATGAGGGAAAACAAGGTAAACAATTGGTACTTGTAGCAAGTCCATTACAAGGTCATATGACTCCTATGCTTCAACTTGGAAGTGTTCTTCATGACAAAGGCTTCTCAATCATCGTAGCTCACACCAAGTTAAACTCACCTGATCCTTCTAAGCATCCCGAATTCGAGTTTCTTCAGCTTCATGATGACTTTTCAGACATTGATGCATCGACAAACTTGTCAACGTTTCTTTCTGCTGTTAATGAGAACTGCAGATTGCAGCTACAAAATAGGTTGAGTCAAAAGATTCAATAAGCTAACCATCAGAAGATTACAATTATTTATGATAATAGCATGTATTTTGTAGATGAAGTTCCTAGGAATTTGAATGTTCCTAGCATCGTTTTACGAGGTTGTAGTGCTTCGTATGTGCCGGCTTTCCTTGCTCTTCCTAAGCTTCATGAACAAGGAGAGCTTCCTGTTAAAGGTTGGTTAATACTTTGTGCATATATAATAATGAAGTGTTGTACATGAGCCCAACCGAATTGGGACGGGCATGGGCTCAGCTCTTTTACAAACTTAGCCGAGTCAGGTCTTCTCATTTATTTAAAGGAGCTAAAATTTTAAATTCTAGATCGACTTGTCAAAAGCTCAAGTAAACTCGTGTGTTTTTTTAAAACTTAATGTTGGTAAGTTTGTACTTTTTAATGTATATATATATATATATCAGAAAATAAAAGTTTTATAAGCTACACCTAATGCAACATTTATAAACTACATAATTTATATATAGTATATATAAAAATTATTTGGTAGAAATCCATGCAAGATACTGGTTGAAAAAGCGATATTCTGTAGTGAAGATTTAGAATTAATATGATTGAAATTATTTGGTACTTTTACTTTTTTATACAATCAACTCTAGATGCAGGAAAATAAGTTTACCATTTCACCTATTTGCGTCACAGATTCTATGCTGCAGAAGCCTGTACCAGATCTTTATCCTCTCAGGTACAAACATCTACCATTTAACAAGACATGTACAGAAGTTAGTACAAAAATGCATGCACAATCAGATCGTGTTCGAACCCCATTAGCCATTATTTTTAACACCATGGAGTTTCTTGAGAGTCTAGCTCTCAGAGAACTCGAGCAGCTTTACGAGATTCCAATCTTTGCAATCGGCCCTCTGAATGAAACCGCTCGATGTCCATCTACAAGTTTTCTTAAAGAAGACACCAACTGCATTTCGTGGCTCGATAAGCAAGCGCCAAGATCAGTTATTTATGTGAGTTTTGGGAGTCTAGCCACCATAAATTAAAAGGAGCTAGCTGAGACCGCATGGGGGTTAGCTGAGAGTAACCAACCATTTCTATGGGTGGTTCGGCCTGGTTCGGTCAAAGGGTCAGAATGGATCGAGTTTTTGCCCGAAGGGTTTATGGATGAAGTAAAAGGAAGAGGTCTGGTGCTGAAATGGGCACCACAAAAACAAGTATTGGCTCATCTTGCGGTTGGAGGCTTTTGGAGTCATTGTGGTTGGAACTCGAGTTTGGAGAGTATTTCCAAAGGGGTTCTAATGATATGCCATCCATTTTTCAGGGACCAACACGTAAATTCTAGGTACTTAAGTCACGTGTGGGGGGTGGGTCTGGAACTTGAATATTTGGAGAGACAGCTGATTGTGAGTGTAATTAGAAGACTCTTAGTTGATGGCGAAGGAGAGGAGACTAGGATAAGAGCAAGCAATATGAAGGAAAAAGTTAAATCTTCTTTGAGAAAAGGAGGATCTTCTTTCAACTCCTTAATCAGCTTAGTAAAATTCATCTCACATGACTCTGATTGTAGTAAGTAATCGGTTTCTGGAAACTATAAGTTAGAAAACATGTATCAGTATATTACCATGGTCAGTATATTATCTATATTATCTATGTTATATTTCATTACTTTATATTTTGAAGTCACCGTAGACCGGTAATGGTCGCCACACACGTCCCCTTCACCTCTGACCACCAACACCTGCAACCACTACTTTTGCTGTCACCACTTCACCTCGACCAACATCCACCACAAAAAACCGCTGCACAAAAATCTTTCACCGCATGCACGTCACCATTATCCTTCCCCCTATTTGTGATCTAAAAAGAAAAGAGTAGAACAAGAAGTATTTTGGTTGGCACCGCATCATCTGAGTCTTGAACTTTATTTGAAACTATTTTTTTTAGAGAGAAAGTGTAGAATGTGTAGTGAGTTAAAAGAGGGTTTTGTGGTGAAAGAGAGAATCTGAATCATGGATAGATTTTTAAGCAACATAGAGAGATGTGAAAATATATGGTAAGAATATCCGTTGTGGGTAGAGGTGAGCGAGGGATTTATCGAATAATATTTTATCACGTCAACGCCTACGTGGCACTGGTTAGCGACCGGCGATTGCTCGTGGCAGGGTGTTGTAGGTAAGGGTTAGCGGGTTTTTTTTTACCAAATATATTTAATTATTTACCACAATTTTTTTATAAAAAAAGCATTAAACTAAAATAAAATAAAAATTACACTAAAATAAAAAACAAACATTACACTAAAAAAATTACACTACTAAAAAAAAACAAACCAGATGATCATTAAAAAAAAACCTAGCCACGTAGGTGATTTCCCGAGCGCAACATTTGCCACGCCGAAACGTGGTTAAAGGGGTGGCCAACCTTGCGACGGTACTCCACGTGGGTAAAGGCGAGGAGAACGTGTTCTTTCTCCCCGGGGAGATCTCTCATCACCCCCCTGTACGCGAGTGTGAAGTTTTTACACTTCGATTTCAAGTCCCCAAATTTGTGGGAGATGGAGTCATTGGTACGGTTGGTAGCCCCGACAAGGGTACCAAACTCGGTTAGCACCCGATGCCATTGCTGCCCGCGAGAGTTCGGTGATCCACCGGTTGTCGCACCACCATGATCGTGCACCTGTTGGTACGTGAGCACGAGTGCTAGTTCTTCTTCTTCTGTCCAAGGAGCCATGGTGATGAAGGTATGAAGATTGATGGTTGAGTTGTGAAGATTTTTGTGAATTTTGGTTGAAGAAGAAGAAGAAGAGGGGTGAATAAATAGGGGGAGGTTGGTGAAAAAATTTAATAAAAAGTAATTAGTTTTTTGAATTTGAAATGTGTGGCCAGCCCGCTAACGGACGCGAGCTGGCTCACGTCCCATTGCTCGCCCAGTCTTTCGCGTCAAGTTGTTGTCGCTAGCGCAGACCACGTGGATAAAGCTATGGCTCGCGGCAGGCTGCTCGCAGGCCACAACGGACAGTCTAACAAACTACCCTTCAAAACTTATTTCACAATGGAAACGTGGACAAACCTGGACCTTTTAATTGGGTTTACTTGGTTTCTTTAACTGAAAAAGGTTTGCAGTTTAGAATTCCCATATATATATATATATATATATATAGGTAGAGGATCCTGTAGGAATATTGGTTTGTGTGAGAAGTGTAGGAAGGATTAAAAATTGATATGTATGCATATTTTTTTAACGTATTCATGATGTTTTGGATTGTTTTGTTTGGAAAAAACACCAAACATAACAAATTAATAACCGAAAACAATGTATTTTAAGCAGAGTGTTTTAAATAATTACTAGGATGTTTTAAGCAGAGTGTTTTAAGTAATTACTAGGGTGTTTTATCTGTAATTTAAATTTAATGACTATAATACATTGGATTGTGTTTTAAATATTTGTATATTGTTCTGTTAAGTGTTTTTCAAGCCAAAACAACCCAATACATCATTCCAAAATAAAAAATATGATGCCTTTTTTTTGCACACTGGTGTAAAAACGCCTAAATCTCGACGTAAAAAAATGAAAAGTAAATAAATTATTTACGACGTTTTAACACCGGTGTAAAGAAATCTTACCCCTGTGTAACTAAATTAATATTTTATTTATGGTTTAATTTACAACCACATTCATTATTGAATGAAATAATTGTGTGCTTATAAAGTGAGTTCTCATGGTTCTCACAAGTTAAAAACTTCTCAAATGATCCCATCCATATATATATAGGGGAGGGATAAAATGAAAACCCTCTTGAGTTTGAGAAACCTTTGAAAACCCATGTAAAAAAGCATTAGTTTTTTTTGAAAAAAATAACGAATGTAAAATACATGTTTTTAAGCATTTTGGGCAAAAAAAATAACAAAAGCGCCGATGGGATTTCCTTAGAAAAATAAACAAAGTTGTGAAAAAACATATGTTTTCAGCTATTTGCCTATGTTTTTAGCAACTTTGTTTATTTTTTTTAAAACTCATTGGCGCTTTATTTATTTTTTTGGCCCAAAACGCTTACAAACATGTATTTTACATTTGTTATTTTTTCAAAGAAAAAAAATGTTTTTTTACATGGGTTTTCGAAGGTTTTCTCAACTCAAGCGGGTTTTCATTTATACTTGACCTATATATATATATATAGAGGATCCTGTAGGAAAATTGGTTTCTGTGAGAAGTGTGAGAAGGATTAAGAATTGACATGTAGCCATCATATTTTTTATTTTGGAATGATGTTTTGGGTTGTTTTGGATTGAAAAACACTTAACACAACAATACACAAAAATTTAAAACACAATCCAATTTTCGTACAGGATAAATTTAAATTACAGATAAAACACCCTAGTAATTACTTAAAACACTCTGCTTATATGTTCTTCACATAGTGTTTTAAGTTTTAAGCCTAAAATACATTTTTTTCGGTTATTAATTGTCTTGTTTGTTGTTTTTCTAAGCAAAACAATTCAAAACATCATTAATATGTCCAAAAAAATGATGCATACATATCAATTTTTAATCCTTCCTACACTTCTCCCACAAACCAATTTTCCTACAGGAACCCTACCCTATATATATATATATATATAGGATTGAGATCATTTGAGAACTCCTATGAGTTGTGAGAACCATATGAACTCACTTTATAACCACAAACTTATTTTAATAAAAAATGAATATGTGGTCCATAATTAAACAACAATAAATTAATGAATAAAATATTAATATACTTACACGTGGGTAAAAATCCCTTACACCGGAGTAATTTGGAGTAAACTAATGTATTTTTTTTAATTTTTTTTATAGTGTGCTTTACGTGTTTTTACACGAGTGTGTAAAAAACATTTATTTTTTCGCATTTTTACGTCGATTGCTCAACGGATCCAAACCCTATATATATATATGTATATATATATATATATACAGTGTATGGTTCAAATATAAAGTAATGAAAACGTGCTAAGTGTAGGAAGGGATCACCACCATCTATTTTGACATTGTTAACTTTCACATGGGAGGACATTTTTGTCTTTTTTACTTTTTAACACATAAACCCATTTCCCCCTATGACTTTTAAAAGGTTATGACTTTTTCATATGATAATATTTAAAAAAAAATTACATCATATTAACTAGCGTTTTGCTCTCTTTAATTTGAGTAGCCTAGTGCTATAGTTTTCTTAATTTTCAAAAAAATATAAATTTTTGGTAGAATTCTTTGAGACGTTACGTAATTTTAGGTCTATCCCCAACTATGTGAATCTATTACGTGATTTTAGCTATAATGTATCTGATACTTGATTTTAAGTGTATGGCCAAATGTGGGCATCTGATACGTGATTATAGGTATAGTATGTAATTTTAGTTATAAGACTAATCCTGTCATACGGTAGGTGATTCTAGTTGTATAACCACTTATGTACCATATGCCAAGATTAGTCTTATAACTAAAATTACGTATCATACCCATAATCACATATCAGATGCCCACATTTGGTCATACACTTAAAATCATGTATCAAATACCCTATAGCTAAAATTACCTACCATACCCAAAATCATGTAGAAGATTACATAATAATTAAAATCAAATACCTTATACAGTATATACATAGAAAGGTTTATCGTATTTTGTGTTTTAAATTGACGTACATAATAACCACATTAGTCGTACACATAGAGATAAAATCACGTATCAGATGCCCACAGTTGGCTACGCACCTAATATGTATGTATCTTCACTTACATAATAACCAATTACATAATAATTGTATAATGTTATGAGATTATGTACCAGTACGTCATTACATAATATGGTATGTAACTTGACATTAAAGTATCTGGTACGTAATTGGTCATACAACTAGAATCAAGAATCATATGCCAAGATTAGTCTTATAACTAAAATTACATATCATACCAAAAATCATGTACAAGATTACATAATACTTAAAATCACGTACCATATACAACATATACATAGAATGGCATATCATATTCTTTATTTTAAAATCACATACAAAACGACCACACTAGTCATCTACATAGAGATATAATTACGTATCAGATGCCCAAATTTAGCCATACACATAAAATCACGTATGAGATACCCTACAGCTAAAATTACGTACCACATTCCCACATTTTGGCTTACACATAAAATCATGTACTAGATACTTAAATGTGGAATTACAAACCTATTTTTGAAAATTAAGAAACTATAGTAATAACCTACTCAAATTTAAAGAGAATAAAACACTCGTTAATAAGGTGCAATTTTTGTTAAAAAAAATTATCGTATGAAAAAGTTATAGCCGTTTAAAAATCATGGTGGAAGTGGGTTTTAGAGGCAGTTTATGAAATACCCTTTTGTTTCTTTGTATCATCAATTATATATATATATATATATATATATATATATATATATATAGGGGAAAGTTAATTTGAGAACACCTATATTTCGTGCAAACCGTGAGAACGGCATCCAAAACCATTCAAATTCAAAATTTCTTTTTACACCTATCTTTATTACTAAAATACAATCTCAAAAACACAATTTACGCATAAAAAAATCAAACGTATACGAAAATAAATTGTTTTTACACATGTGTAAATTTATTGTTTATGAATGTGTAAACTGTTTCATTTACACATGTGTAAAAAGTTAATTTGAAAATGTTTCTGCAAGAAAAGATGAATTATTTGGAAGGAAAATTCATTTATTAATGTTGTATTTTGATTATAATGAGTTTTGTATTAAAAATTTTTGATTTTGATTGATTTTTTTTACTTGTTCTCACGGTTCTCACAATATTTAGCGTTCTCAAGATAACCCTCCCCTATATATATATATATATATATATATATATATATATATATATGTGAAAGTTAATTTGAGAACACATGTATTTCGTGCGAACCGCGAGAACACCATCTAAACCCATTCAAATCCAAAATTTCTTTTTACACTTATCTTTATTACTAAAATACAATCTCAAAAACACAATTTACACGTAAAAATTTAATCGTATACGGAAATAAATTGTTTTTACACATGTGTAAATTTACTATTTATACATGTGTAAACTGTTTCATTTACACATGTGAAAAAGTTAATTTGAAAGTGTTTTTGCAAGAAAAAATGAATTATTTAGAAAGAAAATTCATTTATAAATGTTGTATTTTGATTATAATGATACAACAACAACCTTACTCAGTAAATCCCACTATTAGCAGAGCTAAGAGTAGGGTCTGGGGAGGGTGAGATGTAGGCAAACCTTACCTCTATCCTTGCAGATAGAGAGGCTGCTTTCAGAGAGACCCCGGCTCGACAACACACAAACGACAAGCAAACAACACTTTAAAACAATTAAGGACTACTAAATTTAGGGAAACCATGAAAGCGTCACAAAGTAAAATAAAGATATATATGCCATAACTAAAAACAACATAACTAAAAAAACAACCAAATACAAGACACCCTTAAAGGCCTCCTACCGGCGATTATAATGATGTTTGTATTAAAAAAATTTGATTTTGATTGATTTTTTTACTTGTTCTTACGGTTCTCACAATATTTAGCATTCTCAAGATAACCCTATATATATAGTGTGAGGCTAAGAACCTTAAAAAACTGGGAAATTGAGGAACTATGCATTTATCATATATATATATATATATATATATATATATATATATATATATATATTTCAAAGGGCTAAATCCTACATGGCAGTCATATAGCCATTTTCCCCCTTAAGAGTGTCATGTAGGATGCCATGTGGCATATAGAGATTTTAGGAAAAAAAGAATTTAAAAACAAAATTAGATTTTTTTCCTCTCATGTTTCCTCCCTTAATTTTTAAACGCTAATATCTTTTATAAAAAGAGATAATTACACAGATTGCCCTTTAATTATTAGCGAAATTGCACTCTATGTCCTTTATGTTAATTTTTCACTCATTCTGTCATTTATTTTCTAAATTTGCTACAATCTCTGTCCTTTAGCCTAACTTCATTAAAAAACCTGGTTAACTTTAAAACTAAATTTACACTTTTAGCCCTTATAAAATAATAACATGTGATTTTAAAGTTATATAACAACAAAATCATTCAAAGCGTTTATAAAGGAATTGTAATAATACTAACTCACGTTTATGCATAAAACAGATCCAAACTGTAGACACGAAATTGAATAGACTATTAGACGTATGTCATCCACTCATTATCACATGTTCATATAACTATTTTCATCTTCCACCTTACCATCCTTCATTTCTAAATCACATATCTTAAATATATTTTGCTGAATCAACACAAGTTGTAGAGAAAAAGCTAGGAACAGGTTATACTCTAGCAATTACATGCATCCTTGGATGCTTTAGAATATAGTAGAAATTGAATTAAAAATGCCATTATTATAACGAAGTTCATAAATCTGGCAAATCCCTAACACCGTTCACACGATTATAATGGTTAAGATATTATAAACTCCACAACCCATGCCTAAAGTTTTTATCTAAAATTTACAGGATCGGGTCCATATAATATATTTCAAGACAACAATATCAATCTAATTTAGTCCTCACATGTTTTTTTTTTCTTACTGTTCTAGTATATTTTACATCACTCTTATGCTTTGATACTTCTGCTAAAAGAGTTGACCACTTCATAAAGCAAAACTCTAGTATTCTTAACCTTAATTAGCACACAATTACTTGTCAACCAGACTTTTCTTGACCAATATGATCATATAACTAATAATATATGCATCATAAAATATATCAACACAATAGAAAAAAATTAAGAACACACACATTTGTGAGTGTGTATTATGTGAACTCACATGTCCTGCTCATGCTCGTTGGCCATTGCAGTTATAGCAATAGACAAGAATATAACATCCACATTATGATCTTCTCTAGCAGATGTCTCAAAATAAGGTATATTCCCATTCGCAGCACCACATTCCTTTGTTTTCTTCTCAGAAACCTAAATTCAGATTACTTTCAGTAAATTGCAAAAAACTAAAAGTTGAAAACAAAATTAATATGGAGAAACTCACAACTCGGCTATATTCCCCCATCGATATCGATCTTGTTACCAAGTAATATGAAAGGAAAATTATTGGGGTCCGGTGGGTTCGCCTGAAAATTTAGAAACTATAACTCGGCAAAATGACATGTTATTATTTTATCAGGGATAAAAGTGTAAATTTAGTTTCAAAGTTAACCAGGTTTTTTAACGGAGTTAGGCTAAAGGACAAAGAGTGTAGCAAATTCAGAAAATAAATGACACAAGGAGTGATAAATTAACGTAAAGGGCAGAGAGTGCAATTTCGCTAATAACTAAAGGATAATCTGTGTAATTCTCTCTATCTTTTATATACGAGATTTTTTAAAGAAACAAATTACACCAAATTAAGATCGTTTTATTATCTTTCCAACGAGTAGCATAGTGCTATATAAAAAACAGAGAAAAATGTAAGTGCATTATTTGTATGACCCTAGCTAGTGATATGTCCCTATAGGTCGTTGGGTAGGTTAATCGAGTGGTTTATGGCTTGTAATCATACTAGCTAGGTCCAAGGGGGAGTCTGTTAGAACATGATGTCCTTAGCCTAGTATAGGTGATGTTTGGATAGCGTTTCGGGTGTTTGGGTGTGTTTGGAAGTAATTTGGGGTGTTTGGAATGCTGAGGGTGAGTAGCTCTTTTAGGGGCGATTAGCTTTGCTAATTGCCTATATTGCATACCCCATAGCTAGCTAATTGCCTATATTGCATACCCCATAGCTAGATAAGGAAAGGAAATAGGATGATTCTCCAAACACTCGAACAATCAAAGATCGAGGAATTTACAGATGTTGTTTCCATGATTTCCATGTCATAGTTGTCTGCCTTTTCAGTCAAGCGACTACCCGCAAGTGAATGAACTTTGAGATATTACCTCAACCTTAATTCGCGGACGAAATTCTTTTAAGGGGGAGAATGTAACAATCCGGGTCAGACCCCTAAAAATTTTTCGCGTTTTAGTACCATTCTATAATAAATAACAACTAAATAAATATTAATAGCAAATATATTAAGCGAGACGATCATGTGCTGAATTCAAACCGAACTAAATAATATAGACGATATTATTATAATGCGCATATGAGACTGAGTTTAAACGCGAATACGAACCTAAATCCGTGCCCGTTCGGAAAGGGTGAGTCACCAAGGGAGAGGACACTTGTCCTCCCCTCTTGGTGACACCTCCCCATGGCTTCTTATTAAAACACAACACAACACACATCTATGTGTTTTCATTTGTATCTTCACACACACTTCATAAAGATAGATAGATAGAGAGAGAGAGAGAGAGTATGAACAGGAGAGAGGGGGATAGGGGAGCTGGAGGTCTCCTCCACCTGCGCAGCCCGTCCCCTATCCGACCCCCAAACACTCCCTCTCATACCTATACACACACGCATACAGACGAAGGAGAGAGATAGACCGAGAGGAGTGAGATACAGGAAAGGGAGAGACGAAGTAGGCGGCGACAGGGAGATTCCGGTGATGGCTCTGCCTTGTAACCCGATTCATGACCAGACCAAGGTAAAACCTTAAACCCCTCTTCCATTTTTGATTTAGATCTAGGGATTGATGATGATTTGTGGTTCGGTGGTGGCTTAGATGGTACTGTTGCGGTGATTATGGATGGTCAAGGACAGCGGCGGTGGTTGACAGTGTTCTAGGTGGTTCATAACGAAGATGGGTTTCTAGGGTGGCATAAGGGTGGTCCGGGAGGTCTGTACAGGTCCAGACGAGGAACCAAAGGGGTTCGGGTTGGGTGACTGTAGTGGTGATGGTTCGGGTCATGATGGCGGTGGACACAGGTGGTGGTTCTCATAAGTAGTTGGTGGTCGTTGAGGTGGGTAGCCGCTGCAGTGGTGGTTACACATGGTGGTCAGAAGCCGAGTGTGCAGAGGGGTCGGAGGGACTGATGATGATGGTGGTCGATGATGGTACGTTGTATCGGGTCAAACCTCCGTCAACGGAGGTCAACCGAGTTTGTCAACGCGAACCTTGAGTCAAAAGAGAGGTATAACCGAGTCCATAAACCTATTTATTTATAAACATTTATATTGTAATTACATAAATGTTGCGTGTGGGATCTTGACGAGCGTTATAACGAACTTGATGACGAATATATAAGTATTAGAATAACCATGACGACTTGGACTCTTGGATTTGTTGAATGGACAATTGTTAACTTGCGGACTAGCCATAGGAAGATTATATAGCTTAAGTGGTTGGATTGATCGATCGGACGAATAAGACTAGGACACGGATATAATTAACCTACACATGTATATATTGAAAACATATAAATACATAAGATAAGATAGATAATGAGACTTGGATAATTGGACTAGTCGTATGAGCGTGAAGCTTAGACTCGACATTTAGACATGGACTTGGTTAGACAAACATATATTGAAGGATGTTACATAAATATATAAAACAATAACATCAATATATAAAACATATACCAAGTTATATTAAATATCGACTTATAGATTAAAACGAATACTAGTTTGTAACATTTGAACATTGGAACTTAAGGATTGGAACTAGACAACTTAGGCGTTGACACATGAAACCTGAATACGAACTCGAACATACAACATGATGATCGGCCCATACCATTAGTGGCTAAGTGTATATTCAAAACATTAAGATAAAATATATAGACGTAGACATTGAGGCGAAAGGATTGAACTTTGTGTTTTGGACATAAGACTTGGACATCGACATAATCAACCAAAAGTACAAATATATGTATAAACAAGAACTTGTGAACACTATGGATATGATGAGATGTGAACTATGGACATGGGAGACTAAGATTCGGACCTAGTTGGACTCGAAATATACTAAGATATAACTCGAATGTATAACGACTATTAAACCACATATTAGTACCTTATGCCTTGAACTTGGAATTAAGAGAAGAACTCGACAGTAATACTCAGACTCGACTAGATCCAAATGATATAATAAAAGAAATTTCGTTGTTTGAATAACGAAAATGGTATGATATGAAACCATATGCTCGAGCTCGTTCCCACACGTGACCATTACGATTGAAAACCAAGGCTAATAACAATAATGTGTGTCGACATAGGGCCCAACCAGGAGAGTATCAGTGTACGATACTGAGCACCCGGTTTTATAATTAAGCTATGCTACCAGGTGAGTTTCGTGAACTACCCTTTTTCTACTTTTAAACTGTTTTGGGGTGACGCATGCTTCTAAACTGTTTTGTACATTATTATGGTGTTAGTTTTACAGAGCGTGATTACCTGCTCGCTTGTTATGCATACTGAACCAGGCACTCATTAACTCTAGGATAGAGCCGACTTAATATATGGGTAGTACTACTTGGGGAAACCCCCACGCACAGTGGTCTGGCCTAGACCCGGAAAACCCCACTGAACCGACGGGTCGTTGTGGCATATATTTTGCCATTGGGGAACCTATGAGGCAGGACATAGGTTGGGAAGCTATGACAGTAACGGGCATAGACTTTGTTGTTACATCTAGGCATGGTTAGGCATGGGCTAGGTGCCAAGGGTTGAGTAGCCAGCTTGTAGGACTGTAACACCATAACCAGATAAACATGTTGAAAACTGTTACACTTGTTTGGAATAACTTAAACTGTTTTGATAAACTGTTTTGGGCGCCTGTGTAACTAAACACACGAACTCACCAACATTACTGTTGACCCAAAACCATTTTAAGCATGTGTTCAGGTACCGGCATTGGAGATATGAAGAATGTACGATTGCAACTCGGAGTCACAAACAATGGACGAACCAGAAGACGATCGAGTAACCATAGAAACCAGGCATGCAAGTATGATCCGGGATTAGATATAGTTAATGAAATTGTATTATGTAACTAAATTATGTTAATAAAGTTAGTTATTATTGTACGCTTCCGTTGTTGCTTGCATTTGCGTGAATGTTGTACCAATCTGTTATTTCGTCCAGGCCCCCTGTGGCCGGGTTGTGATAGTATGTAAGTGCATTATTTGTATGTCCCTAGATAGTGATAGGTCCCTATAGGTCGTTGGCTAGGTTAATCGAGTGGTTTAATGCTCGTAATCATACTAGCTAGGTCCAAGGGGGAGTCTGTTAGTACACAATGTCCCTACCCTAATATAGGTGATGTTTGGATAGCGTTTCGGGTGTTTGGGTGTGTTTGCAAGTAATTTGGGGTGTTTGGAATGCTGAGGGCAAGTAGCTCTTGTTAGGGGTGATTAGCTTTGCTAATTGCCTATATTGCATACCTCATAACTAGCTAATTGCCTATATTGCATACCCCATAGCTAGCTAATTGCCTATATTGCATACCCCATAGCTAGCTAATTGCCAATATTACATACCCTATAGCTAGATAATTGCCTGTAATGCACACCCCATAGCTAGCTACTCGCCTGTAGTGCATATGGGATAGCTGAGCTACTCTCCTGCAAGGTCCTGCACGAGTAGCAAGGGTATAAAAGCATCCAATCATTGCCCTAATCATTGGAGGTCACATCACACGGCCCCCAAAACACCCTTCTTAAGGTCTGGAAGTCTGTGATTGGTCTGTATAACACTTGTGCTCTATTTATGATTAATCAATACAACCTTTGACCTAATTTTGTGTGTGTTGATACCTCATTTATCATTGGTTCATTGTCGTTTTGTTGTCGGAACCTTTTCAGAGGATTCCGCACTCTGAATAGTAAAACTGATGATTGTCGGGTGACCCGAAAGTCGATCCTACAAAAAAAAAAAAAACAACCAAATTAACGAGCGTTTTTTATGAGGTTTTGTTCATACAGGAAAAAAACACAAAGTGTTCATGTTATTTATTAATCGTGTATAGGCAATTCATTAATTATGTTCAAACCAGTAATATGAATTCTATTTACAACTAGTGTTAGCATTGGAGTTGTACCTTGTTTTAGGTTAGGTTTTAATATTAGAGTTGTATATTGTTTTAGGTTAGTCGTTAACATTGGAAATACATTGTTGAATGTAACTATAAAACGCATCAATCTATTTCGTATGTAAATTGATATGTTATATTTGATTTCTTAACCCCGGGACGCTCCCGGGATATAAATCTAGTTTTAAATATATCATCAAAATTCAATGTAGTAAGTAAAAAATTATTTTTTTTTTCAAAAACTTTTTAGGAGTTTTTATCTATAATAATAACTTATAATAAAAGAATTGAACTTTGATGATGTGTCATTCAATGGAGGCCTCAACCCCTCCTTGAATGTGCCACGTGGCATCATGTAGGATTTTTTAATTTTTGAGTTTTTTTAATAAATCTATATATATTATAATTATTTTAGGAAAAGATAAGAATTTAAAAACAAAATTAAATTTTCTCTCTAATGTTTCCTCCTATAACTTTTAAACGTTAATATCTTTTATATACGAGATTTTTTAAAGAAAAAAATTACACCGAATTAACGAGCGTTTTTATTATCTTTCCAACGAGTACCATAGTGCTATATAAAAAACGGAGAAAAAAAAACAACTATTTTTGTGGGGTTTTGTTTTGAAATATATTTTACTCTACTAATAAATCACAAACGATAAACATAACTTCATAGGTAGAGATTCCTTTTTTTATATTTGAATATGATAACTTATGACAGAAATTTGTTTAAAATAAATAATAATAATAATAATAATAATAATATTATTATTATTATTATTCATTAATCATGTATTGGCAAATCATTAATTATGTTGTCATATTAGATATTTTATTATGTCATATTAGATATTTCAACCCCGGGACACTCCCAGGATAAAAGCTAATGTATATATATCTTAGACAAAATTTAGAAAGTAAAAGGGCAAAATTTGTATAAATATAGATCGTTTTTGTTAATTAAACTAAACTAAAATACTTAAGAAACGCATTATATATATAAAGAAACCAAATTTTAATGATATTTTGATTTGCTATGATTATAAGTAGGGTTGTTCGTTGAGTTGGGGACCGTAAATATCTTCATCTGCAGTTTTTTTCTTCGTCTCCATCTTGGTTACGTACTCAGAGAAGTCCAACAATGGCTCCTTTTTTCCGGCATCCCATCTTCAACAACCTTAAACCTCGGCTCAAACAACGTAAACCAAAGCCCTCTTTTAAACCCTCTCGGCCACAACCTCTTCGTCTCGACCAATCGATGATGATCAGCAACCAAACCCATGTCTCAACCGCACTCGCAACCCACCTTCTCTCCAACAAACCCGACTCCAACGTTGTCTTCTCGCCCCTTTCCATCCAGGTCGTCCTGAGCGTACTAGCCGCCGGTTGCAAAGGTGAAACCCTCGACCAATTCCTCGCTTTCCTTAAAGCGGATTCAACGGATGCCCTCAACTCTCTCTATTCGGAACTTGTGTCATCGATATTAGCCGATGGTAGCCCCAGTGGCGGACCTAAATTGTCTTCTGCAAACGCGGTTTGGATTATGGAAAACTTTTCTCTCAAATCTTCTTTTAAACAGGTCGTGGACACAATTTATAAAGCTTCTTGTAAACAAGTCGATTTCCATAAGGTTAGTTTCTATGTTTTATAAGGTCATTAACAATCTAATCTCACATTGTTTTCAAATATTGGCTGTTTGGTGTTGCACTCAAATGCCGTTTGATGATTTCTAATAGTTTGACGGTTATTTTCCAAAGCGAATCTTTATTAATGTTACAAAACCTTGTTTTTGATATAGCTAATGAATATATTATTTTTTATTAACGAAGGCAGTGGAGGTAGCCGATGAAGTGAATTCATGGACCAAAAAGCAAACGAAGGGCCTAATCAAAGAAGTCATTACTCCTGAAGATGTTACAGCTGGCACAAGGCTCATCCTTGCAAATGCTATCTACTTTAAGGGAAAATGGAGTCAGAAGTTTTACAAGTCAAGCACTGAAGAACGTGACTTTTACCTCCTCGATGGCAACAAAGTTAAAGTCCCCTTCATGACCAGCTCCAAATATCAATTCGTGTGTGAATATAGTGATTTTAAAGTATTGGGTCTTCCTTATGCGCAAGGTCAAGATAACCGCCAATTCACGATGTATATTTACCTCAGTGATGCAAAAGACGGGCTTCCCTCTCTAATAGAGAAGATCAGTTCCACATCCGACTTTTTTAACCATCACATTCCATGCGAAAAAGAATATCTCGGGGAGTTTTTTATACCAAAATTCAAGATCGAATTTGGGTTTGAAGCTTGTGATATGTTGAAGAAATTAGGGCTTGTGTTACCTTTCGACGTTGGACCTGGTTTCACAGAAATGGTTGACTCACCTGTTGTTACAGGCCTTTATGTTTCGAGAATAAAGCATAAATCACTTGTGGAGGTGAATGAAGATGGTACAAAAGCAGCAGCGGTCACTGTATGTATGATGGAGGAGGAGGGATCATGTGAAGGTGAATGTGAAGATTATTTGGTTGATTTTGTGGCGGATCACCCGTTCTTGTTTGTGATTAGAGAAGATGTGACCGGTGTTGTGATGTTCATGGGACAGGTGATTGACCCTAGTTAGAAGTATCTATTGTCCTTTGCTTTTGCTTATGACTAGTTAAATCACTTATTGCGTTTGCAAATTAAGAACACGAATACATGATTTTGGGTGTTTATTTACCAGCATCTTGGATATTTAGTTATGTTCAAGCTATTGATTTTTTGTTTTGTGATGGTCATTTCTTCTTTTTACTACAAATAAAATGGTATGATTAAGCTTTCTTCAAAAAAATATGGTTGATTGGGCATTAAAATACCAATTTGAGATGTAAAAGATATATACATGTGCATGGAAGTGGATTGATCAAGTTGAGATACGCCTAATGTTCTGCATGTAAATTGTAATACTATTGCTAATGTAATAGGTTGTTATCATCCCATTCTACTCTGAACCAAATGTCTACCATGTGTGATCTTGTCAAAGGTTGCAATATCAACTACTGTAGGCCACTGCCCACTGGTGGATGATCCGAATTACCACTTATCAGCGGTTGCGACTGTTGCTCTGTTCCAAGTGATGAGCAATGTTTGTTTACCCATGTTATGCCTATAAGTATAACATCACCTTTGATGATAATTGTTTCTTGACCATGTCATGTATATCTCTTGACAAAAAAAAATTCTTTTTTCACAAATTAACAAGAAAGAGGCGCAATAGTTTTATCGTCATCATGAGTGGGTACATAAGAATGTGCATAGGGGTCCATAGAAACAACTTATTTATAGAGTAGCAAAAACATGATGCACTGAATAATAAGTTATGTAGGTAGATTATAAGAATTTGCATAGCGGTCCATAGAACCAACTTATCAAAATATATATACGAATGGTTTCTTCATCCAGGAAATTGTATTTGTTGGATGACATAGGTGTTTCAAATGGAAAGACCACTTTGTAAAAATGATGTGTCTCGAAGTAATAATGACTTTGCTTGTGGTGAGATCGAGACACCATATTCCTTGAAACTTTGGCGGGTATCTAAGAAAAGCATGTTGAGTGAAAAAGGGATGTAATTTATTAAGTTGAGTTGCCGCTAAATTTGGGTAACAAACATAACCAAAAACTCCTAATTGGTCATGTTGGGAAACAATGTGTTCAGTAGCTAAGGATAACATTTTATAAACACAAATGATCAATCTTTAGTTTTGATATGACTGAAATTACATATTAACTTGTGTTATTAGGTTGTTGTTAGTTAATATGCATATGTCACATAAATACACCTAAACACTTAATGTATATCCACTGCATTGCGTGTTAAAAAAGTGGTATGATGACACAAAAAATAGTGTTGATGATGGCGGTGTCATAAATTTAATATGACACTTTTTGACGTGTCATTTGTTTATGACACACATTTATGACAGTATTTATTGACACGCGTTATGACATTTTTTATTGACACACATTTTTATAACATTTTTTATTGACATTTTAACGATACATCTTATAACAGAAATTTTTGACGTTTATTTTGCGTATCATAATTTATTAATCTAAAAAAATTTCTTGTAACATTATAGATTTACCCTCCTGGATTTATATACTCATTTTGTTATATACAAAATAATTAGCAAACTAATAACAAAAACATTATTTCATTATATAATACATATTTACCAAATTACAAACCAATATGAGATAACGTTTAACATTTACTAAAATAGTGTATCTATAATACATTGCCTTAAAACAAGTTTCGATCATTTGAAAATAAATGTTGCAGTGTAGCTTGACCATTAATGGCCAATTATTATACATAAATAATACTGCATCGCTATGTTTATTTTGCCTTAACTTACATTGCCCAATATTTCGACTCCTCCTTGAACTATCTCTTTCATGAATTTCATGACATAAAAACCACATTCTATAATTCCCGGCTGGCATAAGCACTACACATTAAAAAGTAAGAAAAATATTAAACCTAAAATACCATCTTCACACAACATACTTGAACTAATTACATACCTAGCAATAAAACTTCAACACTAATTAAAACTTTGAAGTACTCACTAACAAGACAATACTTATGTAAGGCCCACGGGCTTGGATTAGACCATGTGAGCCAAGTGGTTAGTTGACCATACATATAGTTATGTTCTAGTTTATTTTAGGTCAGAGAACCTCATTTTGTAATTCACAGCCACCAAGAGAGGCTCTGGGGAAAACACCTTGTACCAGACAATCCTAGAGATTGTGTGTAAGGTGAAGCAGCAATATAAAGGATTTCATAGTGTTTTTATCATGTGTTTTTCTTTTGTTCTTAATTCCAATCTTGTTTTCCGCACTCGATTGGGTGTGTTTGATACCCCGAAGAGGATTTTGGACTTACAATTGTTATCAGAGCCTATGTAGTCTTTAGAAGGCTCGGTTCGGTATCAACACGAAGATCAAAAGAAGAAGTTTTTGCTGCTGTGTTTTGTCGGCTCTAACAGTTTTAATTCGTATCTCCTTTTAATTTATTTATGTAATCATTTTTTGTGTTTTAAAATTTTTTGGCAGATTTGATTTTTGTTTAAACTCTCGAAGAACATCAAGAACATATTAAAAGAGGGTATCTATTATGGTGGTGAATAAAAGTGTTTCCAAGTTTTCGTGATTTTTTTTGTTTTTTTTTGAAGATACTACATCTTTTCAAAATAGGAAAACACTTGATTTTCGGAACTGATCACATGGAGGGCAGAAGGAGGGACCACCAAAGTCTTTAATTCAATTATTTTCTTTGAAAACTCTTATGCATTCTATATATAAACAAAACCTGTCCACCCTTATGAACAGTCGGCTCATATCTACCGTCGATTCTTGATCCAACGCTCCAGACTTGCCAATTCTCTATTATTTTATTCTTAAATCCCCACTGCCAACCCTATCGGTTACACCATTATCAGATTTGTTGCCGTCTTCTTCAGCTTCGTTAGTCAAGCGTGTGAATCACTCCAATCAAGATTTAGGGTTATGTCGAGTACGGTGGTGGTGTTTGATTAAGATTTAGGGTTATGTCGAGTATGGTGGTGGTGTTTGATTCCTCGGCAGGTCGACAACTAGAGTTGGAGATGAAGGCTCTGGTGGCTTACGGTCACGCTTCCAGTTTGCATTAATGGTCCCCTTCTTTCTCTGTAATATCGAAGGTAATTTCTACATTCCTATGCCAATTTTTGGTTTTCAACGTTTTTATTATTTGGGTTTTGGTTTAATTTTATTGCTTAGTTTTCTGGCCTTTGCTTAATTTGTCTGGGTTTTGTAGGATAAAACCCAATTCAACATGTTTCAGATGATATATTCCAGCTTTTCCTCATGTGGGTAGTTTGCTGATAAGTTGATAGTTAAATACTTCTCATAATGTAATTGCTCTGCTTTTTATAGGGATTAAGGCTAATTTTATATGTTTGACTAATGACTTATAATTATGGTATTTGGGCACCGTTGGTAGTGTTCAGTGAAAGAGGTTGCAGAAATTGTGGGAGTTTGACTAGCGGGATGGTTATCACATGTGGCGACGATTCTGGTGAGAGTGAGCCTATTCAAGACGGTCTTCAACTAATAATGTAAGATTGATTCTTCTCCACCGAAATTGTTGCCATGTGTAGCATCATTTTTGTCTGGTGGACTGCAGTCGTGCGTCAACGCCACCAGTGGTCTACCATAGTTCTTGAAAAGACCTGAGTAAGCCATGGCTTCCATGCTCGAAAGTTTGAGGTATTACTTGATTTTTTTTCGTTTTTTCACGTTTTCTAAATGTGGGAAGAAGTTTAAGGAGAAGTTTCAACCTTTTATTTCTATACAACTCTTAAAAGAAAAGACCGATGACCTTACACGTCACTGACCATTCTACATTCCTGATGTCGCGTGTTCTTGCTCGATGTTTAACATCACCCTGTTCTATGTTGTCGTTAAGTTTACTGTGTTTTGTGTCAAATGTTGTTGCTCATGCATTGTGTTTAAGATGAGTTAAAAGTGTTTTCTGAATATTGATGACGATGGTGTAGTGAGGATAGTGGATGGTAGGTTATAGCCTTCAATCCGCCTTGCAACCATGGTCTTTAAAAACTCTGAGCCACAATAAGCTTAGACTTTGGATTTGTGTTTGAACAAACTTATTGTTTTTATGAATGAACTGGCAAAGTAAGAAGAAATGTGCTTTTAACACAACTCTCACTGGCCGGTTTGATAAAAAAAACTCATTTCATTGTTTGTTATTAATTACTAACAATTGTTTGTAAGACGGGCATGCACCTTTGTGATATTAACATGCACCTTGGTGATCTAATACTATCATGGATTTCATTTTCTTTAAATACTAACATGTATAATGCTTCAACTGTTGTGTGCCTTGGCTGCTTTGTCTTGGCCTTCTTTCAAGGTTTGTTACAGGGTTGTAGAGGGTGGACAGAAACAAGGTTACAAGTGTTGTTTGCCCGATTGTTTGCTACAACACTACTACAAAAATTGCTGGTTGAGGTTACCTGCAACGTAGATACAAAACTTAATTTTAGACGCGCTGCGCGCGTTCGCTAGAACCTGAAATATTTGATGGTATTGTCAAAGCACGCCAGGTAACAAGGGCTGCTGAAATTCTAATGATTTTAATATTTGTTATACATATTTTTGAAGTATAATGATTTATGTTGTTTACAGATCACCCCTGCTTCGGTTTTCAGAACAGAAGTAACGTTTCTGAAACCAGAAGGTGTTGTTGATCCAAATCAATTGAGATGTGTAGTTGATGATCTTGGTTATGCACTTTATTTTCCTTGACGGCCAATCCCTTTTAACAAATTTGTTGGACCTCAATGTTTTTTTTCAAATTTACAAGTCGCTTGTAATGGTAACACAAGTTTTGTAACATCCTGTTAATACCTTTAGAATGACAGCTTGGTCGCGCCGTGAAGCGCGCGGTGGTAACAACTAGTTAAAAACAAACTTTGAAATGTTCTTTCTATCTACTCGCGAGCATGCAAGACATCGGACATTCGAGAACTTGTACTTCACTCCAGATCAGGAATCTTCTCTCGAAAACACACACGGAAACAGCAGCCCAAGTCATACATCGGAAAAACACTCCAAGAACTACACCATCACCATCTGAGAACGCATCAACAACAGAGATCAGTCTTCATCATCGGAGAACTCAACATCACACGAGAACATATTCAGATTCGAGAACTCCTCGCATCCACCTCGAAATCATTGTCAGCCACTCAAGAACAACTCCGATCCGAAAACTGTCTTTGTCCGAGAACTCAACAAACACTCTAGAACACACAGCGCACTCGGAAACCTTCAACAACTCAGAAACACCTTTTCTACCCGCTGCCCATCCGAGAACCCATTTCGCAACTCGAGAACCATCTTCAATCTGAGAAGATCAACCTCCACTCGAGAACGCACCGGCACTCGAGAACACATGTATCACTCGAAGAAGATCAAAAGAATTAGCATATTTTTGGGGGATGTATGTTCGTCAATATGAGAGGTTGTTCGAATGAATGATCGAACTGCGAGTTTAACAAGGTATTAGTTATGTTTCGGTTATGAATATTCATCTTATTTTGCTCTCATGCTATGTACGGGAGGAGAGGGTGGCTAATGTTTTGAAATGAGGTATCTGATGAATGACACCCTAACTTGTACCCCGTGTTTTTTTTTTTTTTTTTGATAGACTTGTACATAGTGCATTACAACTTGCACCCCTATAAACCTTAAAGATTTTGTGCATGGAACCGTACAATATGCTTTTAAGACTTGTAAAGTGGCAGATGACCATTCTTGCCCTTCCTATATGCTTATTAATATATATATATATATATATATATATATATATATATATATATATATATATATTTACAACTTTATGGTGCTATGTTTTTTATATTGTTATTTTTTGGTATTTTTTCTTTAACTTGTGATATATTTATTATGAATAAAATTCTTTCTATAGAATGATGATTCCCAAGTTCTCTTAAAAAAAAAAGGAGATCAAGTATTTTTATTTTTATTTTTCTTTTTGGGTAGCTCAGTTGGTGAATGGATCAGTGATCTCTCTTGGAGGTCTCAGGTTCGATTCCCACGAAAGACATAATGAGAAATGATGGATGACTCATGGCCTATGGTCATGAGTTCGAGTCCTGATCTCGTTAGGTTTTACCGGTTCAATATTGTCATGCCTTCGGATGGGTATGTGGATCGGGTTTTCTCTGGAAGCGGGCTGTCAGGTGGGCTAAGGGCTTCGTGCGTCCGGGGTGGGCTGGGCTGTGCTCCTGTCTTTGCCACTGGAGGGCCGCGTACGAAGTACCCGGCGTTGTGTAGTTGGCCGTTCAAAAAAAAGTTTTTTTTTTTAATTTAAAACTTTCCTATATAATTTATTATTAAAAAAGCCTTCTGCCATAAAAACAAATTTTTTTAAAGGAACTTAGGAATTATTTACGTGATTTATTTTATCACCAATTACTAAATTGCGTCTAATTTAGTATTAATGACTGTCATGAATCTTTTTTGAACGGCTAATTTCTTACACCCCTTTTTTTCACACTCTTTTACACCTTTTTTGCACACCCTTAGAATTGAACTCTCAACCTCACCAAAGAGAGGATTTCCTCTCTACCACTAGGCTATAACCTAAGTGGCGACTGTCATGAATCTTGACCCTTAATCCATTGATTTTACGCTCCAGATTGTTCTCCTAGAAAAATTAGGATCGAATCTCCATCAAAAATTAAAATTAAAATTAAAATAAATTAATAAAGAAAAACATTATTTAAAGAAACCAAATTTTAATGATATATTGATATGTTTTGATTTAACTAGGGTTTTTATCTACATTCTTCTCTTATATATATTCGTCTTCTCCTTGTTTACGTACTCAGAGAAGTCCAACAATGGCTCGCCGTCTCGACCAATCGATGCTTATCAGAAACCAAACCCGTGTCTCAACCGCACTCGCAACCCACCTTCTCTCCAACAAACCCGACTCCAACGTTGTCTTCTCGCCCTTTCCATCCAGGTCGTCCTGAGCGTACTAGCCGCCGGTTGCAAAGGTGAAACCCTCGACCAATTCCTCGCTTTCCTTAAAGCGGATTCAACGGATGCCCTCAACCTCTCTATTCGGAACTTGTGTCATCGATATTAGCCGATGGTAGCCCCATGGCGGACCTATATTGTCTTCTGCAAACAGGATTTGGGTTACGGAAATCTTTTCACTCAAACCTTCTTTCGAAAAGGTTTTGGACACTGTTTTTCAAGCTGCTTGCAAACAAACCGATTTCCATAAGGTCAGTTTCTAATGTTTTTTTGTTTTCCAAGTGTTTTGATATACACATGTGATTGACTATCTAATCTCACACTATTTTCAAACTACAGTTTTGGTGTTTGAAGGTTAGGGCTTGCGTCATATTGCTACTTTTAAACCGACGTTTGAGTTTGAGTATTCATAGAATGGCCATCCTAAGGTTAAGGTTTGTATGATATATATATAGACCACTATGTTAAACTGCGTTGAGATTTTTATTTTTTTCAAAAGCTAACTTTTATAATTTGTTATTGTTGAACAATCAAATATCTTATATAATAGTACGAACCATAACAAATTATAGGTAGACGGACAACAAGTTGTGCGAGTACATTCTTTTGAATTGTAAATACTATCTTGATAAAGATAAGGTCGGGGAATTGTTGTGAATCTATCAAATAGCAATATGAAGGCCCGTCACGGAACTTAGAATTAGTAGACTTTTTCTTTAGATTGCTCATTAAATATTTCGTGTATGAATCTTGGTTGTTTTGTTCAGGCTTTAACGGTTTGGATTTCTCAAAACGGTTATTAATTAAAGCTGTAGAACCTTGATTTTGATATATGTACTAACTTATAATGCTTAATGAAGGCTGTAGAGGTAGCTAATGAAGTGAATTCATGGGCTGAAAGGCAGACAAATGGCCTCATCAACAATGTCATCACTGCTAAAGAAATTACAGATGACACAATGCTCATCCTTGCAAATGCTATCTACTTCAGGGAACATGGACTCGGAAGTTTAATGGCTCAGAAACTGAAGAAGATGACTTTCACCTCCTCAATGGCAACAGAGTTAAAGTCCCCTTCATGACCAGCTCCAAAGATCAATACGTGCGTAAATTTAATGATTTCAAAGTATTGGGCCTTCCTTATTCGCGGGGTCAAGATAACCGTAGGTTCACAATGTACCTTTACCTAAGTGATGCAAAAGACGGGCTTCCCTCTTTGATAAAGAAGATTGATTCCACGCCCGACTTTTTTGAGCGTCACATTCCACAAACGAAAAAAAAGGTCGGGGAATTTTTAATTCCAAAATTTAAGATTGAATTTGAGTTTGAAGCCAAAGCTATGTTGAAGGAATTAGGGCTTGTATTGCCTTTTAACTTTGGGCATCGTTTAACCGAAATGATTGAGTCACCTATTGGCAGAGGACTTTATGTTTCAAAAATCAAGCAAAAATGTCTCGTGGAGGTGAATGAAAAAGGTACAAAAGCAGCAGCGGTCACTACATGTTGTACAAGGAGGGATACATGTGGGAATCAAAGGAGTATATATATAAATTTTGTGGCGGATCACCCATTCTTGTTTGTGATTAGAGAAGATGTAACCGGGATTGTGTTATTTATGGGACAGGTGAGTGACCCTCGTTAGAAGTATTTTATGTCCTTGTCTTTTATGAATGGTGAGTCAACTCACTTTTTGCATATGCTAGTTAAGAACAACTAAATGTTGGACTCATACATTTATTTCATGGCTGCTTAGTTTTGTTCAATTGATTGATCATTTGCTATGCCTAGGTTTTGTAATGTTGATTTCTTCTTAATTTGTACAACTAAATTGGTATTATTATTATTATTATTATTATTATTATTATATAAAAGAAATATGGTTGAGTGGGAATTAAAATACCAATTTGAGATGTAAATATATAAATGTGCATGAAGTTATCCATTTTGTGAGGTTCCTGCCTTGGGAGGTCACAAGTTGAATCCCACTCAGAGTAGAGTTATTTTGAAATGAGGCCCTGAACCTTAGGGGGGCCCCGGGGACCGGACCTAAAAGGTGCGGGGCTTCGTTATGGGTGGTGTACCGTTGACTGTTAAAAAAAATGTGCATGGAAGTTGCTCATGTTAAGAAGCCAAGATTTATATTGCAAATGAATTTCTGGATGTGTGATCTTGTCAATGGCTGTAGTTTCGACTACGCCAAGCCACCGATGGGCGATCCGAGGTACAACTATCAGCGGTTGTGATTGTGGCTTGGTTCCAACTGATAGGCAACCTTTGTTTACACATGTTACACCTATAACATCACCAAATTTTGGCTTTAACAAGTGGGCAAGATCTGATCATTCAATTATGTAATTAAAAAACGCATACTGAATAACTAAATCACCTTATCATAGTAATTAAATTGGAAAGTAAATTCAACTTTAATCCCCTCATTTTAGTTACACTTTAATTCCTTCATTATTTTTTCCTTTATTTTAAGCAAACTACCTCACGACTTTTAAACGGACATTTTTTTCATACGTTAATTCTTTTTTAAAAAATATATATTATAAAAACGAGCATTTTTTCTCCTTAATTTAAGTATAGTATTGCTATTTTTTAATTTAAAATTTTTCACGTGCGACGTGATTAACAATATCTAGAGTGAGCAATAACTAAAACCGTTACCCGAAACCGAAAAAAAAAATAGACGAAACACAACTAAAATCAAACAAAAATGAATTAACCAAAAACCGAACTGACATAAAATCGATTATCTTTTTTTACCCTTAGTTAACCGAAATCAACCAAACGAAATTGAAAAGTTCACATATTCGTAGCAAGGTGCCCACGTGACGTGGTAGGGAACATATACATTGCCAATGGTGTATGATTGGGTTTGACAACCGAAATGGAAACTGAAGTTAGCGGTTAATCAATCTTATTAACGAACCAGTTAATTGGTTCGGTTTATTTGGTTAGTTTGTTGTTTTCCATTCGATTTAGTTAATTTTGGTTAACAGCCAAAACCAAAACTTTGACTAAAGGTTTTGCTAAGAAGTACATGAAATGGTAGTACAAGAGCTAAAAATATGTGGATATATGAATGCCTCAGTTACGTTTGGTGAATTTCGGTTAACTAAGGGTACAAAAAAACAGATATTAAGTTAAATCGGTTTTTGGTTAATTATGTTTAGGATTGAGTTAATTTTGGTATTGTCTGTTTTTGTTTGATTTCGGTTAAGGGTTTAGTTACTGTTCAACTCTAGATATTTTTAACCACGTAACACACAAGTTTTTTTAATTAAATAAATACTAATACTATACTTAAATTATAGAAAATAAAATGTTCGTTTTTATGATTTACTTTTTTCTTTAAGTATGAAAAAATTATGGCCATTTACAATTCATGTGGGTAGTTGTCTTAAAATAAGGGAAAAAGTGTAACTAATATTTAAATAAACAAAAGTTGAGTAAACGTGAGGGAATTAAAGTGTAATTGGTGTTGAAAGACTAAGTTACCCTCAATTTAGAGTTTTACGTTATGCATTACATTCTCTAAAAAAAATCTTAACTTTCAGGTATCTTAATTCTTAAAATGCTGCTATCAAATCTATCTTTAACCTCTAATAAACAAAACCACCTTGGTAACACATGTCACTCAATGGTGAAGCCTCCTTTTCCCCCCATTTTGCCTCCTAAACTTATTTTTGTGACTTTTTTTTTCAATCCTCCCACCTTATTTCTTAGCTTCTTCCAAAAGCTTATTCCATAACAGTTAAACTTTACAAACACTAAGACTATTGAGTATGGGGACAACCCAAATGGGATGTCCTCTATGTCACATATGCGTCACGTAAGCAAGGTTGGGTTGTCCTCATTTTGAAGACTAACCAAGGGTATGGGGACATCCCCCGTCATTTATTATTAATTATTTATTTTGTTTAACTTTTTTTTTAATTATATTTCAAAGGAATTAATAATTAACTTTTTTAAAAATTAAAAAAATTGAAAGGTAAAAATAAAAAAAAAACATACCCCAAAAAAACCAAAATATTAATAAAAAACACTAAACATTAAAATTAAACATTCGAAATTAAACACTAAACATTCGAAATTAAACATTAAACATTCAAAATTTAAAATTAAATACCAACATTAAAAAACGCAATAATTGCCATGCGAGAAGATGGGGATGCCGAATTCTTCCCCGTGAGCAGCCCGATGGTCTTTTTGTGTGCGTTGGATTGCCGCTCGTTGGGTAATACCTGGGTTCGCTTCCATGGTGGCTTGAAATAGGTTGTTCCACCTCATACACCTTCTGTGTAAGGCCCGTCACTTATTAGCGAGTGGATCCGCGTTGCGGTGATTTGTTGGCTTAAACAATTGTATTCCGCCAAAACGTTGTTAAAAAAAAAAGACGCATTTACTTCTTTATCTGTTGTCCCTTTGATCTAGATCCAGGCTGTCACCAATTTGATCTTGTCATCCGAAGTCCAAACCCTTTTTTAGATAAGAGGGTGTTTTTGGGTGGTTTTTTTTTTTTTTTTTTTTTATAAAAGAGAAGTAAAGATTGTAGAGAAAATGGTATATAATGTGAAATATTGGTTGGTTTTTATAGTTTGTAAATTGGTTATTTTTTTAAATAGCCGTTGAATAAGAATTAGGTGTGAACGGTCGAATATTAAATAGGAGAGATAGAGATTTGGCCCGTTCCAAACGTTCTCGCGAGGACTTTGAGGATGACGACAGTCTAAAGGGGCGGTGTGCATGTTCCGGACGGGCCTATACCGACTAGCCTAACCATATCTAACTTCACAACCCTAATATGTCGTCTCCATGCTTTCACCCAAACTCCCCACTCCCCCTATTCATGCCATTTCTCATACAATTGTGGAACCCTAAAATTGCTAGCCCGCTTTGTTCTTCATTCTGGTCTTTATAAGTCAAAGTTATCGATCATGCATTTTTGCACTTCAGGTAATGATGAAATAGTTGACATTAACTGTCATTTTAATACATTGACTATAGACTTGACGAAATTCAACTTCCAAGGAATACTGCAAAGTAAAATGGCAACATCCAAGAAAATCATTCATCTCATACAATGGAGAAATGTAAACGGAGAAGTTTACACCAAAGGAGCATTGTGTGCCCTACAACGGGACGAAACCATTTAAGACATGTTAAATATTTTCTTGATTTATATTTTATAATAATGTAAGTGATTATGATGAATAACATGTTTTTTTTTGTCGAAATGAAAAAATGGGTAGGTCGGATAATGGGTCAAGGCATTTTCTTTCTTTTCTTTTAAGTGGTTGTTTTATAGTTATTAGTTAACCTATAATTTTTTTTCACCATGTTCTTAATTTTATACAAAAAAAGTTGTATGTTAATTATGGTTAAAAAACATCATTTATTGTTGGATCAATTTACACTTTTCTGCACCACTTTATGAAGTTTTCAATTCAAAATGGTGTAGGGGATCAGTGATTTCTGTGAATGAGAATAAAACTCACTGTGTTCCTCTCAAATGGGAGGAGACAACAATTTATACAATACAAAATATAACTGAAGATACATGAAGAGACAACCTATAAATACAAACTTAAAGAATAGAAATAAATGAAACTATTCAGATGGTGACTGGCTAATATCCCCCCTCAAGCGAGAGGGTGGCGGACCTATACGAAGCATGTCCCGAAAAGCTTCAAATAACGGGCGAGGAAGACTTTTCGTGAAGATATCGGCCACTTGAAGCTTGGATGGAATAAATCTAGTGTGAAGCTTACTAGATGACACAAGTTCTCTTATAAAGTGATAGTCAAGTTCCAGATGCTTTATCCTCTTGTGAGAGATAGGATTTTTGTGTGAGAAAAATAGCACTTTGATTGTCGCATAAAAGGGTAGGTCGAACACGAGGTAAAGCATAAAGTTCTTTTAAGAGATGTGTAATCCAAATAAGTTCAGCTGCCGTATTAGCCATAACACGATATTCGGACTCACAACTAGAGCGTGATACTGTAGGTTGTTTCTTAGCGCTCCAAGATACAAGGTTACCTCCCAAAAAATTGAAAATCCATATGTCGAACGTCGAGTCTCAAGACACCGGGCCCAATCAGCATCCGAGAATCCAATGAGGGATGGTGTCGACGGCTTTGTAAAAGTGAGACCGAATGTTAAGGTCCCTTTAATGTAGCGAAGAGTTCTTTTGACTTCTTGGAAGTGCACGACCGTTGGAGCATGAAGAAATGACTCACTTGGTTGACAACATATGAAATATTAGGGCGAGTGATAGTTAAATATTGTAATGCCCCAACAATGGATCGATACAGAGTCGGGTCCGAGTGTGGTTCACCTGCGGTTGTAAAAGATATGTTTGTTGACAGTGGAGTGGATATGGGCATAGGATCCTACATGTGTGCACGTTCCAAAATTTCCTTTGCATATTTGGCTTGATTTAAAAACAACCCATCATTGGTGTAGGTAACTTCAAGCCCAAGGAAGTAGTTTAGTGCACCTAAAATCCTTGATTGCAAACTCCTTGTTTAAGCACTTGATAAAAGACACGAGAATGTGTTCATTGTTACCTGTCAATATTAAGTCATCAACATAAACTAATAAATACATGATACATGCATCCTTTTTGAAGACAAAAGAGATGTATCAGCTCGACAACATAAAAATCCACTTTGGAGCAAAAAGCGCTCAACCGTTGAAACCAAGCGCGCGGGGCTTGTTTGAGTCCATATAACGCCTTGTTCAGTTTGCAAACATGATCAGGAAATTGAGGATTGTGAAATCCGGGAGGTTGTTCCATATAAAACACATTCCTTGAGATGTCCATGTAAAAAGGCATTGTGGACATCTAATTGATGCAATTTCCAATTATTAAGAACTGCCAAAGAGAGTATGATACGGACAGTGGACGCCTTAACAACCGGGCTAAAGGTGTGGGAGTAATCAACTGCCGGAAATTGGGTAAAGCCTTGAGCCACAAGACGAGCTTTATGTCGCTCAATGGTGCCATCAGAGTGAAATTTGGTTCGAAAGAGCCATTTTGATCCAACGATGCGACGGTTGGCAGGTCGAGGAACAAGACACCAAGTATTATTCTTGTGGAGGGCCTCAAGTTCTTTATGCATAGCAGCTAACCATATCGGGTCCTTAGCTGCCGTTTTGAATCCCTTTGGATCTTTGGTTGCTAGAAGGGACTGGTGAAGAGGATGGTGATTAAGTTGAGAGAGATCGGCTTGATGGCGAGGTTTGAATATGCCAGCTTTGGCACGAGTAATCATTGGATGGGTAGGAAAGGGTGGCGGTGGCGGGTGGCGGTGTAGGGGGAGTTTAGAGTATCTGTAGGGGGTGAGGTGGGTGAAGGGGAGGAGGTATTGGCATATGTAGTAGAGGCTGATTTTTGTGGGTTAGTGGATGAACGTATGGTGGGGATAGGATGTCTAAGGAAAAAAGGCAAGGGTGATCAGTAGGGGATTGTTTGGGTTTTGGGTTGGGATCGTAGAGGATGGTTGTGTAGGAATGTGTGTTGATGGTGGGTCATCATCATGAAAAGAAACTATTTCAAGTTGGGTAATGGGGCTGTTATCATTGGTGCCAAAAAAATGGAAAAACGCCTTCATCGAACTGGGCATGGCGAGATATATATATGCGGGATGTAACGGGGTCAAGACAACGGTACCCCTTATACATCGGACTATAACAATAAATACACATGGAATACTACGAGGTGCGAGCTTGTGTTCGAATAATCCCGCAATAAGGGAAGACACGACATCCAAAGGCCCGAAATATATTATAATTGGGCACTTTGGAAAATAAAATCTCAAAGGGAGATTTACCATCAAGGAGTTGTGTAGGAAGCGATTTATAATGTAAACAGCAGATGAGAATGCATCAACCCAATAAGATGAAGGTAGTTTGGCATTGAATAGCATGGCCAATCCTGTTTCAACAATATGCCGATGCTTACGCTCCGCACGACCATTTTGTTGTGGCGTATACGGGCACGACAATCTATGCAGGGTACCATTTTCTTCAAAAATTGATCTTACCCGTTGGTTTACAAATTCTGTTCCACCGTCACTTTGAAACAGTTTGATTTTTCGTGAAAACTGAGTTTGCACAAATTTCATAAATGTCACCAAGATATTGTAAAAGTTGGTTTTTAAGCGAGTGGTAAAAACCGACAAAATCGAGAATGATCATCAACAAAGACAACATAATAGCGAAAATTATCAGTGGATAAAATCGGTGAGGGACCCCAAAGGTCACAATGTATGAGATCAAGTGGGTGCAAAGCCCGTTTATTATTAAGATCAAACGGTAAACGTTGACTTTTGGCTAGTTGACAAGGCGAACAAGTGCCTGGTTTAGGTAAGAGTGCGGAAATAGACAAACAACCAAGTTTTTGTAAATTAACTATAGTATCAAAATGGACATGTCCCAAACGGGAATGCCAAACTTCAAATGACGCTTTGGGTCTTGAGGAGGAGGCAACAAAAGCATGACTTCTGGGTTGGAAAATGTAGAGGCCATTTTCACATTTGCCTTGGGCTAGGACCTGTTTTGTGTGGCGATCCTGAACATAGAAAGAAGGGTAAGAAAATAAAAAATCAACAAAATTGTCCCTTGTTAGTTTATTAATGGACAACAAGTTTTTGGTAAGGTTTGGGACCACCAAAATATCATTTAATTTTATGTTATTTGAGATGTAGGAGTGACCCATGTGAGTAACAGGGAGCGACTTACCGTTCCCGAATGTAACCGATTCGTTACCTAAAACTTGAGAAGGGTTGGAGTTGTTGAGAGTGGATGGGTCAGGTGGTCGGTTGCACCCGTGTCTGCATACCAATCGGGTGTGTTGGGTGACACATTGCATTGCGAGAGAAAAAGCCCGTGCAAGGTTGTCATCAGTGGGAATCAATTGTGATGCAAAGGATGGGAGACTTGGACAAGCATTGGCATAGTGCCCATCTTGGCGGCATAGTTGACAGTGGGGTGGCGACGACCATGACCCCGCCCACCACGGCCATTGGGGCTGATAGGGGCACGAGAAAAGCGACCACCACGTCCCCGTGTGGACGAGGAGAGGCGAGAGGATTGAGCATTGAATGCCACAACCGTTGGGTTAGTGCCATGAAGGGCACGAGCAAACAATTCATGTCCTTTGGCCCTGGCTAAGAGATCAACAAACGATGGGATGGGACGGGTGGAGCGAATGGCAGTGGAAAAGTTTTCAAAGGACGGGCCAAGTCCGCAAAGAAACCAATGAATCTGGTCATTACTATCAACAGGGAAGCCGATGGTGCAAGTTGGTCGCATACCGATTTGAAGTGGCGACCTATTCTGCCACAGATTTCGAAACCTTTCTAGGTCAAACGAAGTTGGTCACGCAGGTTGTGAACGCGCTCAATCGAGGAATTTCCATAAGCCGCTTCCAGAGCTACCCAAATATCACGGGCAGTAGGGAAGGCCGAGGATCACCGAAACGGCTTCTTCGGAGAGGGTGGCATTGATGAGAATAATTGTACGTTGCTCATCGGCAACCATGTGCATAATCTGGATTATCAACGATTTGTCATTTGCGGTTATTGTTTGGGAGGGGCTGAAGAAGAGCCATC